>CABFVX010008933.1:0-21006 GCA_902151425.1 Timema shepardi | reverse complement strand
GATGACGATTAATATTACTGTTGTACTGACAACAAGTTTATTACTATATATTTCTTTTTCTATTTTCAGATATTGTAATGTCAATTCAACTCATTATCTTAATGGAGTTTTTTAAATCTGAGATGATGAGCGCTTCACGCCATATTGTTATATTTTGTTCTAATTGTGTATTTACCATTTTGATTGTTCTAAATAAAATAAAAAAACTTAGTTATAGAGAGATAAACTTCTTGGCTAGTTTTCCCATCACTCTTCCTAAACAAATTAATTATTTTTACAAAAGGTTTACTTAATGATCTTCCTTTAATAATCCCACTATATCGTAAACCGTAATAAACATGTATTGTGTTGTGTTGAGAAATCGTGGTTAAATGGCAGGTTTATGCTATATGCATACATATTAATTTAAATTAGTTATAAAATTACAACTAGACCAGGAATCGAACCCAGGCGTCATTTTAGGGAGTCATTTTCTCTACCTTAAGTAGAAAACAATGTCTCAAAAGAATGAATATTCAAACAAATATGTAGGTTTAATGAATTTCATACTTTATATTTTTTAGTTTACCAACAATTAAAATATTTCAAACATATTTTCAAGTTTCATAGCCATTGATAACAATTATTTCATCGCGGATCAGTTTGCTTAAACATGAACAATTTATTACCTCTACCTTTAGTGACGTCACGGTCACATAGAATTTTGGTTGAGTCCAGCTCAAACATTGTGGGTACTAATGACGTCACAATAAGGTAAAATGTTTGTTTCATCCGCGATGGCTTCGTAGAGAGATCTAAAAGCGGTAATTGTATTAATATTAATTATTTAATTTATTCGCATGAGTCTATTTATCATGTATTTAAGTAAAATGTACAACAAGTGTATAAAAATTACCTCCTACCGAGGTCCAATCGTTTGCACACATTATGTTGTGGGTGGGTTTTTTTTACTATAATAAGCGCCTTGATTCTGTTGTGTCAAAATATTGTGATATTGTTTTAAAATACACGATTTGGAAATGTATTACATAGTCCACTTTCGTTATAGTCTATTATTGTAGTAAAATTCATAAAAAGCTCCACAACCACTTTTTAACATAATATCATATGATTACTATAATAACTAATAATATGCACATTAACCGATTCTTAACAGTAGCTTATTGACAAACATACTACTTGCGATTTTATTCAGAGAGAAATGGATACAAAATGTAACTAACATAGGTAAATGAATAAATATGTTTCATTCTAATATTTAATTTACTTTGAGACACTCTTTATATTTTTGTCTGTGGTAATGTTCAAATCTTACATTTTAAACTGTTGTAAAAGCATACTATTTTCAATGTACCGGTATATTTAAATTATTCAATAAATAATTTAGAAATGTGGAAACCGTGTAGAAGCAGTGTACAAATGTCGTGTTTTAAGTGATATGGAAGGCAGCCAACCTAAAATAATGTTTAGATAGGGCCTTGATTGAAAAAAATAATTCCTTCTTCATTTATTTATACTCTTCACACCTAAATCTTTAGATCACTTTCACAGTTACACGTCATTTTAAATTCGATAAAATATTCCTCTTTCATATTACGTGTTTATATTTCTTATTATTAGAAAGTAACACTTCCGACAATTATTTTAATACATGTGTAGCTGACAGTGGCTTGAAGATGGAAGATTTAAATGATAATATAATAGAATAATACATTATTTTATAACGAAATAATGAAGAGATAAGTTTTTGTCTTTTATCAAGGCCTAACCTAACTTTCCTTACAGGTTGACTTTCTTCCCAATTTCTGACATTTCATTACATTGATTACCAGTGTTAAGAAACTGTGTTTGTCCTTATCATCTATCATTTAAATTAGAATCATTGAAACTTAATACGTAGATGTGTTTGGAATAGTTTTAATACAAAGTAAAAAAAAAATTAATAGTAAACGAAACGGTTTAGCTAAAACAAAATACAAACCGTATCAGTGAGTATTTGGACAAAATATCAAAAATCTAATATGTTTTTTCCAATAACAGATAAGAGATCTGTGTTTATATTCCTGCTGGGTGTACTGTTAAAACAATTCCATAATCTTCCACTACTTAAATTCGACTATATTGCTCTTAAATTCTACCGTCATCCTCTCTAACGCAACCACACGGTCTGAACGGGTAGAGAAATATTTATTTATACCTAATTTAATGAACTATTATAATTATATACTAATGTGCATTTCTAGTTTTTAAAAACAATCTTCTATGTTTTATCACCGCATATTACTACCTGTTCAGGCTATACGCATTTATGACAATTACTCTAATGGGAAACGGATAAGGAAGGAATCATTTTAGAGGTAATATACCTGAATTTGCATAGAAGGAAGGTGGGAAACAATTTATATAAAGTCATACTCAATACACACGACCAAGACTCGAACCCCTATCTACCCGTCATCGGCAGTTCGGTCTATTTTGAGAGTGACACCTTGTATCATACGACCACCAAAGTGGTTTAAAAGAGTCTCATATTAATAATCAGTAAAATTAAATATGAAAATGAAGCTCCTCTAAATAAAAGTTACAGGGAGATACATGCTAGGGTGGTAAATTACGTCACAATAGATAATTACGCAAAGATATCGCGTAATACTTTGATATCACGATATGTAAAATTAGTTATGGTGAATGATGTTTATCTTTATATTAGGTTTACTAGACGCAAAATAGTCTTTGTAGGCTTGTGTGATATCAATATTTTCCATATAAATGAGACGCCATATATATTTTTTTAGAGATAAAATTTTCATTGTATAATGGTTAAAACTGATATTATATTTGGCGTGAGACGCCATATTATTGCTAAGATTGGCCTTATATTGTTATGAGCATTGTGTTTTTAACTTATATCCCGTCCAGCATAAAACTGATTTTTATTTAGTAGTATTTTTGCTATTTATTATAGGTAATTTATTTTATAATATTTTTTAAAACTTGACAACCTATGATAGAGTTGATGTTATTGTTTGGGATCTTTTCTGAAGCGCTTCTGGGGGGAATTAGGCTTTGTCATCTTAAGGGCGCTTGGTCCGGTGTTGTAATTATTTATATACAAGTGTTATTACTTGCAAAGTATTAAAAGTACTTTAAATTGAAACTTTTGTAGAAGTCATTGATGACTCGAGTAACCAATTGTTTATCAAGTCTAGGGTGATTGTTATGAGCTGTGACTATTGCCTTAATAATAGTCTTATATTGATTTCTCTTTATATTTTGCAACATTTAACTCATATTTTATATTAATAGATAAACAATTATTTACTAACAATATTATTTACGTTTAATATACTTATGTTATATCCTTAACTGATAACCATAAGGTTTTTAATATTACAAATATCAAATATTTGTAGAATGGGTTCAGGGAAACAGAAGACAAATGGACCTGAGTACGGTCTCTTTACCTTGTGATTTGTGATCGTCCTATCGGCTCCTCTGCATTTATTATATTTTTGGGATTCTTATTTAATAATAATGTTGTGTACCAGCCTTTATTCTTAGGTGAATAAGGGAGGTGTTACAGTGTGTCAATCTCGAAGGATTTTAACAAAGAAATCCCATTTCCATCATTTATTATGAGTAGCTGCATCTGGGGGACTAAGCCCTGCAAAATTCAAATTCTCTCAGACACCACTTTTATATGGAAAGTGTGTCCATCCTAAATGATTTTAGCGAATAAATCCCATCTACTTTATTTTTAGGATGAGTTGTGCACGCGGGAAGATAAGCCCCCATACACCGTCCCCCTTTATTTAGATTTTATTAAATAACACTTTTATATTTAAAGTGTTTCCAAACCAGACAATTCAACTAAGAAATCACATCTCTAAAATTTTCAAATGTTTTGTGCCCTGGGGGTAAAAGCCCCCCTTATTAAAGTGAAAGAATCCCTCTCACCAACACATTTCAGAATGACGGTTAACCTATTAAATTAATACCAGTGAAAATTACTTCTCTATCATCTCTATAGTGTGAGATACAGATATATCCAAATGGAGAAAGGGGCACAAGCCATCTTTTAAAATTATATCATGCCAGAATTTTAGGGGATAATCCTACAATAATAATAGCACAAACTGACTTATATTTGGTCAGGTTAGAGCAATATCTTTTTTTTACTCCACGGCCTGGCCCACCCCCTTGGTCAAAGATAAAATTTCCCGTTGCTGCTTATAATATTTCATAAGTGTACATAAACAAAAACTAATAATACATTTTTTTACATTAAACATGTAATAATGATGTAGCAATATTTATTACTATGCAACTATTTCACAATATTTCGTTTTAATTAGGGGAGTATCTATCTTATAATGACAGATAATATTTTTTCAGCATTATTTTGGAAGAGCGCTTAGATTTTGAATTGCCGCCAAAACTTTCCATACTTAGGTGGTAGTTACTTAAAGTTGTGCTATTTTTATAGATTTTCACTTTAATATTCGGGCATTTTATGCTTTTATTACAATCCTTATATAATTTATTTAGTTTTAAGTGCATACGTATTAACATGTAAAATTCAATTTTCTCCATTATAAAAATATTTTAAGCTCAGACGTTATACCACAACAAAATAAATTAAATTGTTTATTGAAATTATAGCCGTCGATAAGCAATATCAATCTTTGTGGTGTCTTCTCGGAGCACCATAAAAGATGACAACTTGAGCTTGTGAGAAAGAAATTCAATTAAATTATTATTAAAATCAAAATGTGCAAAGGATGTTTCGGTGGTTTTTGTGAAGGGGTAGTCCGGCGTGTCCGTGGAGCGTTTCGAAATATCCGGGCGCGTCTGGTTCGACAAAATTTACGCCACGGTAAGTCACGAACTTGCATCATGTAGGTCACCAAATAAATAAGGAACTATTTGGAATAAATACTGAATAAGTTATGTTGTGAAAATCTAATTTTCCTGAAGGGGGCCAGCTACAAAAGTTAAGTTGAAATTTAGCTTATAGAAAGTTTTGCACATTAAATTTATAAGTATTATACTATGGGGTACATCAAAAAACAGGGAGTTTTCGGACCCCTTCCCTTCTCCCCTTTCTATGTGCTTACTAATTATTATGTAAAGAACTGCCTGGATATAAAATTTAAAAAAAGATAAAGCCATTTTCAAGATAATTTGAATTAGAGCAATAACAGTCAATGAACCCATTTTGATTTGAAAAACATGAACACGTGTTGTTCATTATATAAAACACTCCTGTAATATACATTTTAAACAAAATCATAGCAAATTTGGAGGAAAATTCCCTTTTTTAAATATATATTTACAAAACTATCCTTCACAAATATTCTCCCTTAAAATAGGAATACAGTATTATTTGTCATGTCAAATACACTGCAGACATTAATTTTAAAGCAATTTGTTTTAGCATAAAATTTCCATTTTTAAGAACATCATTTAATAAACAGCCCAAACTTTAAAGGCTGGAGTTAAAATATATTAGATGGTTGAAGGTAAAACCATTAAACGCCTAGATATCAATTTTGATCAAAATTTGTCAAACCATTTTGGTTGTGGCACCAATTACAGACAGACACAGCAAGTTACAGATACAATTATACAGATAAACATTTTTGGGTTCAGAGGTAAATAAAATGAAATATTCAACATAATGGCAAGGTCGAATTTTTAAACTTTTACAATATTTTTTTCTTTCTATTAGAAATTAAGGATAAAATATAGAAGAAGGCAACACCATACAATAATTAATTAGCTATATATGAAAGGCAAAGTTTGTGGAAAGAAACTAACTATATTCAAAATCCCACCTCGGCTCGGGTGAGGTTCCCATGTCATTGTCTCATTATTCAATTGATTCAATTAAAAATGTATAGGTTCAAAAAAAATTTGTAAACAAAACTATTATAAAAATATTGTTATTTCAAAACGTATACATTTGTGAATACAATATTGTTAATACAATCAGCATTGACATTATTATTATTACCCGCTCCAGTGAACATATGGTCAAAAACATAAGTGTTCTTTTCCGGTGATAAGAAATTCTAGGTTTTTAATCCCGCTGAGTGTATTAAAGTTAGTTTTAGTTCGTTTAAGTGTGCAGAGGAAGGCACTTATTGTGGTGACATAAACATACAGGACAGTATTACATGATGCTGTTGTGGTACTGGAAGGTGTCATCCTGGTTGACATATGGATACAGAAGGAAATTATAAGAAGATCTGATTAATTGATACGTGCTAATGAGAAGTTTTAGAACAATGCTGATATGAGAGCCTGAGTAACCTCAAAGGAAGAGAATCTTTTGTGTATTTCACATCTTTTTAAACGAGAGTATAAAAGAATGAAATGACTAAGCAATCATTACGCTACCCACTTTCAGAGTGGCCATGGACATTGTTCTGGGTTTATCCTGTGTTAGGAACAAAACTGTGAACAATATTGTTACAGAACCGTTTTACCACATCATCTACGAAAGAGAGAACTACGAAGTGCTACGGATCGTATTAGTTAGGAAAATACGGGCTCATGGTCTGATGTGGAAAATTATGGTGAACTCACTTAATATTTTCAAAGCGTTTTTGAAAAAATCTATAAGGATTACGCAAAGAAGAAATAAATAAGATTACTAGTTTAAATGATAGAGCGAACCTAGACCTAATAATGGTTATGGATGAAGGGGACATTGTTTTTGGGGAAGAGATAATTCATACCTTAAAATAATGAGTAGAGGTTAGAAGTCCCTTATTCGAGATGAAGACAACAGGACTAGCAGCTAAAAGCAGTATTCTTGATGTGCTGGGGGGATGGAGGAGGGCCTGCGACCTACGGGCCTAAAACATTTATTGGTGTTGTGTGCAAGAACAGACTATTGCTCTCCTGTGTGCTGACATTAGATAATTTATGTGACAGTGCATTGTGAGTGGATAGCCCACTTGGATATCATCCGGGAAGGTAGTCATAAATACCCAGTATTTTATAAACTTTTATTAGTTCGCTCCAAATTCAGCCTTTCCAAGAGATTTGGTATAAAGTATGGTGTTTGGACTTCAAACATCCAGGAATAAAGTAAATTGTTTTTGTTCGTAAACTTGTTTTTGTTCGTGTATTTTTTAATTTCATTTTCAGCAGCTCTTTCAGCCAATTACGGTATTACGGTATTTTCCTTTTGGTTTCTTTGGCTTGAAAATAAATGTTATCATTGAACTTTAAAATTCAAACTATTGAATTCTTTACCTTTAGTATAGTTATTTATTTATTTTTGTAGTTTGTAAACTAAAGGGATATATCATTACAATTGATACAATGAAAATACCGGGAGACTTAAATATCCTAATGAAATTTACCATAGTTGTTATTCCTCCAATTTCATAATTTTTCCTTATTAACATTTAGGGTGAAAATTTTCTTATTTTAAAGAAAAATGGAATGTTTAATCTTTATTGAATATCATGTTTAATTAATCCTTTTCATTTGGAAATTATTTGGGTATGAAATAGAAATTAATTTGAAGGGTTTCCTTTGGGATTTAAAATCACATATCACATGTAATAAATCTTAGCATGGTACATGCTTGAAAGAATGTTGCGTTGTGTATATGACTTCAAACATAAAGGATATTGAACATGACCATCGTTGTGGAACATAATTATTGTGTGACATAAACGTGATGGGACCAGAACATAAAACTCCAAACAAACCTCAAGCGTTCTTGAGGAAAAGTTCATTTAAGTAAGTCTTCCCTCCTTGCTTTCATTAGCAATGAATGGGAAAAGGATAAATACGTATGTCCCCTGTGTGAAAGATTAATATATTGTGGTACTGAAGACACATGCTACCATTATAGTGCACTAAGCAATGTCATGATCTGCAGACAAATTCCTGAACCAAAGTTTCATAATCAAGAAGTAAACACGTTTTATATACATTACAAATGTTGCAGAAGAACTTGGTGATGGTTTGGCCACTGCTTTACCTGCCTACACGCATTTACTGGATCAGATTTTACAACGGCTTTCGCAAGACAAGGAAAGGTTAAACCTTTCGGGATAATACAGCTGCAAAAGAAAGATTAAAGGGGGTGAGCACTGGAAAGATAAAAATAATCTAGCTTAGCAAATGAACGAAACTTTGTAATATTTTCATGCGTATATTTTTATAATTGTTATTGCCATAGTATTTAAATACTTAAATTGAGCTAATTTTGCTTGTGGTGGTGGAGTATCCCTCAGTCCACCCTGCGATATTTTATCTGATAATATGCACGGCTGTGGCCGAGTGCATGAGATCCATTGGTGGTATTCACATCCACCTAATGTAATCCTCTGCTACTGAATATTTATATTGGTTCAATTTCATTAAAACGTTCTTTATCTCTGATCTTAAAACATATTTTCTTCCTAGTTGTCTAATATTTCATAAATATTTTTTATTTGTGAGTTAAACTTTAATGTTGCCACTCCTATGAGGCCCCCTTTAAGGTAAGTCCCTTGACCAATGCCCCTTTGCCCCAACTCCACCTTAAGAAGGCTCTGAATATCATGGACCATGGCTTAACTCTGTGTGTTTGCATGTATTTAGATAAGTATGTTTATTTTAAGTGAGGGGGTATGTTGGTATGTTTCTGATTATAACTTACATATTGTGTTTGTTCTATTTTCATGTTTGTATCTATATGGCGTAGTTAGCTGACGTGCTAGTTTCGTGTTAAGCTAGACTGCTGAGGACGAGGATATCAAAGTTCGGATCTCGTTCAGGTGAACTGAGGTTTTCCCTAAATGGTTTTCCACTCTCCCTCCACATAAATGCAGATTCACCTCTTCATAATTCAATCTTCCATGTTCTTAGCCCGTTATCCTAAAAATACTTAAGCTTATAGCCCAAACGGGTAGTAAGACGTGGTACTAAAAAAAATTAATCAAAGCTAATATGTGGTCTGTTGGGATATAGGAATAAATAAATAGATACTAAATCTGAATAGCTCTGTACTATATTCTGCATGCCACAATCTCTCTACCAACCACTATAGTTTCTTGTTGAATCAATTGGTGATATGACATGAAACGCCGGTAACGTGGCCAAGGCCGGTCCCAAGCCCGGTTCGAGAAACACAGAGGGACGGTTATGTAGTATGGCCCCGGAAGATTCAACAGAATTCACATCAAAAGACTGAAGATGCTGTACTAGAACAATAAATTACATCTGGTGATGTAAGATAATTCATGTCATCATACTAATGTAAGACCATATTCACAAAGGTAACCTAATGAAATAACTTTTTTTTATTATTTTATTTTTACTAATGGCTAAAGTTAGGGAAAATAATTTTAAGAAAGTTCGCCCTCATTAGTGTGAGGGAGGCGAAAACCTGCTAGAATGAATGACATTTGGATATTCATATCCATTGCAAAAATTCGAGATTCTAACCTCGCCTTTTCTAAGTCATTAACCCAGTTTATCTTGTGCTTGTTACCTTAAGCCAGGTGTCCAATTATGCTGGTATTAGACTAGGGGAATTTGTAATTCTTTTAAATGATTATTTAATTATAAATATATTTAGCTACTTTGCATGCATATTTTATAATATGTTATAGATATTTTAAATCAATAATAAAGTTTAGTTTGTCAGCATCATGGGCACACAAAGAACAACTGTTCAAACATTCCCAGATGCGGGAAGTGTCTCGGAGCACATCTCACTCCTAACTGACCAAGAAGGACAACACGACACTGGCAAGAAACATTAATTGCAAGGGCTCACACACGGCCAACTATAGCAAATGCCCAGTATATTTGCAACTGCTGTAGGCCAAAAACAATCAACTCATTACATGACAGACGCAACCCACACGGACAGTGCTCCCACCTACCACCGGGAATAATTACTCTTCTATTCCACGCACCCGTCAAACTGTCCCTTAGACCAACCAACCATTCGTGGAGCCCATCAACTAAACAAACCTCCGAAGCCGCCTCCATCTAACGATGCTACGGTGGGGCTTAAAAGACAACCACAACAAGAAAACACTATTACCACACTCTCAGACTTAAAAGAACTCATCAACCTGCTCAAGGGCCTAAATATTGCCATAATAATAACACATTACAGACCATACCTCACTAGACTTATACAGGTGACCGACAAAACCGAAAACTTTATTATACTGCTAGAGGGAGTGATTGAATACTTCTCGACAAACTATGATTAACACAAACGTGATGGTGAATAAAGGCATGGTTTGTGATTTTATATGGAACACGAACGGGATACTCATACAGAATAAATAGCTAGCAGATATCTTTAAATATTATTTAATAGATATTTCCATAGTAAATAAATAAATAAACCAAGAGCAAAAAATATATATTTTACGGCTACACTAAGCATAGAAATGATAGGCCCTAAGGTGGGGGAGGGGGCAAGGTTATCTTGATCAAGACCCATCAACTCACTACCAGCATCACTTTCAAAATCTCCAGAGATATAGAACCTACTGGAATAAATGTAAATGCTAGCGGCGAAAGTGTCCTGTTCGTGGCCATATACAAACCCGCGACCAAGACGCTACTACCACAAGACTTAGACGAAATCAATGACGCACACAAACTGTTTTTGGCGGGCGATCCTAACTCTAAAAACACAAGTTGGAGTAGCCGAGTAGCCACCGGGAACGGACAAATTTTATCAGAACACGCAGACACTCACGACTGCCTAATTGATGCACCAATATATGTCAATATACACACGTACGCTACTTGGTTACCGTGTCCACGTCGCTAGTCTACACAATCAGTCCCAAACACACTCACAGGAAGACTCCTCCACTACCTGGCTATTTGCACCTGTCGCCCAATCCACTCTTTCCACATTCCTGTTACAGAGGTGGGTACGAACTCACCAAATAGCCACTACATCTATCCGTTACACTATTCCCTACTTTATAAGAGGCTCTTCTGAGCCACTATAATACATCACACTAAGAGTTTTTTTACTATTCAGGGAAGGTATAAGGATCACTCATTCAGACAGTATCCCGTAGGCTTCTTCTGCCTTGCAAGATAGCGTCACTCTGAAATAATCCTGGGTAGCACAAATAATTCTAAATTATTAGTTTTTGTTTCATCTTCATTAGAAGGATCTAAACTACAACTTCTTGGTAAGATACTAAGTCCGTAGTCTTTCTCAGGTGACAAGATTTCTCTAACATATGTTCCTTCCCTGTCTGTTGCTGATGGTGATTCATTTAGGACCGGAGTGCATGGCTTCAGCCAGTTGAAATGTACAATCCTCCGTTTCCGCTTGTGTGATTCGCGTTGGATGCGGTAAACTACATCTGATATTATGGTCTTCACAATATATGTGCAGTTTAGGTGAGAATCCTTTTCTGACTTCTGGCTGGTGCAGCCATACATGATCACCAAACTTATAGGCACTACCCATGCACTTCCGGTCGTACACATCTTTATGCACCCGATGTGTTTTGCCAAGATGTTCTCGTGTCAAACGATGTGCAGTTTCTAAATTTGTTCTTAACTGCCAAGCATACTCTACAACACTGTCAGAAGGCTCTGGTTCTCCATACATCACGTCAATTGGTAAGCGCACCTGCCGACCGCACATGAGATAGTAAGGGGTGAACTTCGTCGAATATTGTGGACTGGACCGGTATGCTAGTAGAACTTTTTGGAGGGCCTTGTCCCAGTTGTCCTGAAAATGGTTGACGTACTGGGAAGTCATTGCGCATAGAGTTCTATTGAATCTTTCTACCAGGCCGTTTGACTGTTAGTGGTATGAAGCTGCACGAGTTTTCTCTATCCCAAGAAGTTGACACATTTCTTGGAATAGCTTAGACTAAAACAGGCGTCCTTGATCTGTATGAAGTTACACTGCCACACCAAACTGGCCGATGAACGCTTCCACAATAAGCTTAACTACTTTTGACGCTTCCATATCTGGCATAGCATATGCCTCCGTCCATTTGGTTAAGTGGTCAGTCACTACAAGAATGTATTTGTTACCCTGAGCTGTCTTTAGCAAGGGTCCCAAAATATCCGCAGCTAAACTCTGGAGGGGAAATCCTGCGTGGTAAGTCCCAAGGGGTGCTCTCAGCTTGGTGGTCGTTGATTTCCTTCTCGCGCACTCAGGAAATTCTCTACACCACAGATCTATATCATTGGTCATCCCTGGCCAATAACACCTATGTCGGATTTTCTCTAACGTCTTTGTAACACCTAAGTGACCAACAGTAACCGCATCATGCAACGATCTTAAAATATCGGTAGATAGGTAACGTGGTACTACAAACTGAAGTATATCCGGCTTATTTTCTTCCAACCAGCGACGGTACAGAAGGCCCCGATGTACTTCTAGTCGTTTCCACTGTGCCCACAAGATCATGAAGTTTTCTCCTATACTGGATGCTTCACTAGCGGTTGGCCTTTCCTCGTCTTCCCGCTTTAGTTTAGAAATGTGTCCGATGGTTTCATCAGCGTCCTGTAGCAATCAGATGTCCGTTTCTGGCCAATGAAGTGCCCAGCTTGTATTATCTTGAGATATAGTGGATACCAGCAGCTCCTCCTGTCCACATTGTTTACATGGAATATGTGATAATCCATCAGCATTTCCATGACTCTTTCCAGGCTGATGTTCTACCATGAACTCAAACTCGGCTAATTGTTCTGCCACCGAGCAACCTGCTCTTCAGGTTATTTAAGCTGCTGCATCTAGAGAAGAGAGTTGTGGTCTGTGCGTACCTTAAACTTTTTGCCGTATAAGTAACTTCTGAAGTGTTGAGTTGCATACAACAAAGCCAACATATCTCTCTAGATACACAATAACGACGCTCAGAGTTTGTTAGCGCTCCGATCGACTAAGGTAGGATACTACGAGTTCTTCTCCCTCCTTTACTTGACTTAAAAAGGCTTCGATGCCTGTCCCACTCGCATCTGTATCCAAGATAAACTCAGTGTCTATCCTTGGATAGGCAAAAATTAGAACATATGTGAGACGTTGTTTAAGTTGTTTAAAGGCACAATCCCACTGTTCACACCACCTAAACCTCTCTTCTTTTTGTGTGAGCTGGTACAGGCAATGTTTGAAAATCCTTTTACATAACGTCTGTAATATGAAGATAGCCCCATAAATGCCCTTAGTTCAGTGATATCACTAGGTATGGGGTAACCCACAACTGTACGAACTTTTCTGGATCAGTTGGCCACACCTTCCTTTGAAATAACGTGTCCCAGAAACTTCACAGTTGTTCGAAATAGATTACATTTCGATGGTTTCACTTTTAGGCTAGCTTCCCGTAACCTCTTGAACACCTCACATAGTCTACTGATGTGCTCTTCAAAGGTTCTCCCAATCATGATTGCATCATCCAGGTACACCGATGCAGTATCCCACTGGAGGCCCGATATAACTAGATCCATCAATCTTTGGTACGTGCTTGGGCCATTGCAAACTCCAAAGGGAAACAACTTAAACTCCCACAGCCCATCTCCTGTTGTGAATGCGGTTTTCTTACGATCCTGAGGAGCAACCTCAAACTACCATTATCCACTCATAATATCGATTGTGGAAAATAGCTTCATACCTCCTAGAGAGTTCAGTAGATTGTTTATACAAGATACGGGATACGTATCATTCTTTGTAACATCGTTCAGCCGCCGATAATTTAGCCCTAACCTAGGTCCGCCATCTTTCTTCTTCACCATAACAATGGTTTTACTATTTACAAATTATATATATATATATATATATATTTACACTAAATAGTACAAACATTGGTACAACTACTATACATCAATATATACACGTACGGTACTTGGTTACCATGTTAAAGTCTCTCTTCTACACGACCAGTCCCAAACGCACTCACAGGAAGATTACTCCACTACCTGGCTATTTGCACCTGTCACCCCACCCCCTCATTCCAAAATCCAGTTACATAGGTGGGTACGCTCACTGCATTCGCAAATTAGTAACTACAGCTATCCGTTATAAATGGAACTGAATTCGGACCACAATCCCCTATTGTGTGAAGTAACTTATGACTGGGACTAGTTTAGGCAAACACTGGAGGAAACTTTACCAGAAATACAAGATATAGAGTAAATATAACAGGTTAAAGCCACCTTAAAACTCTTCACGACTACGGTGCATGAAGACTACTGGGTAGACACCACTAGAACACCCATACAACACGACCTCCAAAATTAATACCCGGATCTGGACCTTCTTATAGCTCAGAAACGGGAAGCGAGAAGGGATTGGCAGACTTACAGAACCCCACACAACAGGACGACCTACAACCGACTCAGAGCCCAAGTTAGGAAGATAGTCAAGGGTATCAGACGGAACAGATGGGACACTCGCGTCACTGAAGCCGCACTTGAAAGAAACAGGTTGTGGAAAGTAACACGACAACTCAGGGCTACTACCAGGAGAAAGACCGTACCAGCTATCCATGGGGAACACGGCATAGTTTACGAAAGCAAAGAGATGGCTGAAGTTATAGCTGTGGTTTTAGAGAAACAATTAAAACCTAAAGATGAACCACAAGATTGACTTTACCAGAGATGCGACTAGAGCAGTCAGGGACTATTTGGAAGGACTAAACGACAATCGAGCAGATGTAATCAATCTGTAAGATCACACTACCACTATAAAATATCTAAATAGTAATAAATCCCCAAGACACGACCACCTGACTAACGAGATACTAAAACAAATGCCAGGGAGGGAGGTACTAGCGCTCTTGGCTTTACTAAACTCATTACTGACTCTCTGATATTTACCGTATGACTGTAAGCTTGCTAGATTAACAACAATCCCCAAACCTGGAAAAGGCCAGATGTTCCCTCAGAACAGAAGTCCGATTTGTTTACTTACGATTCTTAGTAAAGTTTATGAAATATTAATATTCAAAAGAGTGAAAATAATAAATAGTAGGATGGGTGTTATTCCAAACCTTCATTTTGGATTTATAAACCAACATTACATCACCCATCCCACAATAAACATAGTAAAATAAGTATCTATTAGATAAAACAAATCGTAATAGCAATTTTCCTAGACGTCGAGAAAGCTTTCGACAAAGTTTGGCACCTTAGACTCAATCAGAAATTAATAAAATTAACTACCCCAAATGGTCAAATTTCTTGATAGCCAGACCACATTCATCAGACGACGTACTTTCCAGGTGGTTATGAATTGCAGAGATAGCAGAAATATACTGTAAAAGAAGGGGTACCACAGGGTTCAATACTAGCACCACCCTTATACAACATTTATGTAGAAGACATTCCTACTCACGATCATGTTCAGGTTAGACACTTTGCCTATAACACCACGCTCTATGTAGCAAATAAAAATATTAATTATGCATCACTTGATATGTAAATTATCTCCTACTCCAGGACTGGCTCTCCCAACTGGAGAGTTAAGGTAAATTCCACTAAATTAGCAGCCTTAATCTTAGCCAAAGGTAGTAAATCGCTCCCCACCCCACTTAACCTATTTGACACCGAGATCTCAAACCAAAATGAAATCAAGTACCTTGGGATCACAATAGATAGTAAACTCAACTGGAGGAGTCATATAAATAAGACTAATGGTAAAGTAATGGGTAGATTCATCCAATCCAAAGGAGGGCACCTCACAATTCCCACTAAAATACTACTATACAAGCAAATAATTCAACCCATCATTCTTTATAGTTGTGTAGTATGGAGCTATGCCTCCAAAACAAACACTCGAAAACCTCGGGTAGCACAAAACAAAATATTATTGATACTCACGGGGGTAGACAGATGCACTAGAATAGCCGACCTGCTCACAATGACAAACTGCCGTCAACTACAGGAAATATAACAGGACAGAAACAAGAATTTCTACGATCAGACTGAAACGCATGAGAACGAAATCGTTAGAGTACTCAGACAGTACGAACCGACTGCACCACGACACCATAAACGTCACAGGCTATTGTAGTTGAGCACCTATTTATTATATCCATCTAAATATCTACTATAACCTTAAATATTTAAAAAAATCAAAACCCAAAATAAAATTCAAAAAAGTATATAGTCCTCTTTGGATCCTAGAAGAAGAAAAATGTATAAAACAAATAACCTAGATGTACCATTCCTAGAAGAATAAAAATTTACCAATACTTCACAATCAACTACGCCAGAAAGACAGTAGAATCGCCGACAACCTCACCACCCCACCTATTCCATTCTTGATTCAACCTTTAACCTGACCTTCACGCACAAATCACACATTTCACACCATTACTATATTTGTCGTGGCTGGATGCCACTGGGATACTGATTAGGTTCTTTAAGAATCAGATAATACTGGTACCGGGGTCGGCCCCAGATGGGGAATGGAAATGTATCACCTCCAGAACAAATCCCAAGAAAAGAAAATCCTACCAACCCCAATCCCATTCCCGGTCTTGACCTAACAACGACCTTCATAATTCACCCACAATCTGCATCATACTTTAAACCCTCCATCCTAAGAGATATTTAAATCCTTCCTAAGCCCGAGACCCAGCGCAAACACTCACGATCACCAATTTTCATTTCATAGTGTAATGTAACCTAATACTCCTGTAATTCATTTACGACTTCATTTCACTTGTTTCATTTCATAAGGTCCACACTTTCATTCACGAGGTCTAAGATTCACGACAGTGATTCGGTACTCAAACAGAAAATCAGCCCTTTCTCTTGATGAACTAGCTTGGTGCTTCTGTCAATGCAGAGACTCAAAGAGTCGGGCAACAGCCGGTTGGCTAAACTGTTATTAGTTCCCTCCAAAGTCACCCTTTGGCAGAGATTTTGTTTAAAGTTTGGTATTAAGATTATTTTTTTTGCGCCGTTGACTTATCTTTGTTTATGTATTTTAAAATTCATTTTCAGCAGCCCTTTCATTCAATTATTTGGATTCTACTATACATTTTGCTTACGGTATCTGATTCTTGAACAATAATTCTTTTGGCCTTTTTGTTTCTTTGACTTAAAATATATTTGTAATATACATTCAATACTTAGTTTGTTTCTTTGACTTGAAAATAAAAGTTATATTTGAATCTTATAGTTTAAATAATTGTTCTCTTTAAATTTAGCATAATTCTTCTTCTTTTGTGATTGTATTTTGTAAACTAAAGGGCCATTTCAAGACAATTGATCCTACGAAAATACAGGTAGGTATGGATTCCAACGAAATCTAATATAGTTGCTATTCCTGCAAAGATAGATACAAATCTAATACTTTATATTCTTTCTTTATTTAGTTTTGGGGGTGAAAGTTTTCTAAATTTAAAAAAAGCAACGTTTTAAGCTTTACTGAACATCATGTTTAGTTTATATTCTTAAGTTAGAAATAATTTACTTTTGAAATGAAAACCTTTATGTAGGGTTTTCTTTAGACTTTCAAATAATATTTCCCATAACCACATTAGAATGTTTTAAAAGTTTAGGGTTACCAAATCCAAATTTTATATATGACTTATCGAAAAAATCACGTCTTAAAATTTTGAAACAAATACATTCATTAACTAATTTCTTAATGGTATGCGTGGTGAATTTAAATTTTGGACCTCGATCGGATCACATTTAAATACAAACAAATTACATCTGTACATGTTTGCCAACATTTCAGGAAACAAACAACTTTTGCTAGTTTTATTCTGCTGTTCACAGAGATTACATCAGTTACTGGTTTGTAATTTTCATGTCGGAGTCAACCATAAATACACTGGAGGCTATACAGATTTTTCACACAAACACATTGTCCAGGGATTTTACATCCGTTGCAATAGAAAAATCGCGTAGAAAAACGTGATGTTTATATTGAAATAAGCTCAAAGTACTAAGTACAAAGTTGGTCCGTATCAAGTGGAAAGAAATTTAAACGCTCTTCGTGTTCAACTTTGAAGATAGAACACTAATTTTTTAAGGACAAGCCGTAGCAGCATCCTCCGAGGTAGATATCTGTCATTCAACTGAGCTCTGGATGTGAAACAATGTTTTTTAACTGTTTCCAAATATTATGTTTCCCATGTTACCAATTAAAGTTGGCAAACAATGTTTCCAAGTGTGTTCTAGGCTTAAAGTAGACCAATATTTTGAAAATAGGAGGTTCAAACTTGAAATAATAATTATTATTGTTATTTGCCCAGCTTAAATTGCATCATTTAAATCAGAAGTGAGGAATCTCAAAACCATAAATAAATCTCTTTATGAGAAAAATATTTTTCTTGAAAATAAAATAAACTCACCGGAACTTTACACCAGGACATAAACACAGAACAGACATTGAGATATCCCACATCCTACCACACCTCGCCCAAACAGTGGAAGGGGTCTCCCGCCCCCAGTCATTGCTTGTTTTGCCTCCAGACGAAAGAGAGAGGAACTGATGGAAGCTGTATGTTTAGAAAATAGACAGTCAGGTAGGTAAGTTAGTGAACGACTATGTATGTAATAATGGTGATAAAAGTCCTTTGTTCTTCAACAATAGCTTGTCGCAGTACTTCAAGACCTTTTTGTGGAAGGCAAAATCAAAAGGTAAGGGAAAGAGGCTAACGTTTTGGGTGAGAAAAAAATGAAAAAATTCTTGCTAGGAAAACTGCCACGTCTGACATAATTGTGATTCAACAAGATAATGACACTGACAAAATTGTGTAATTATTTATATATTATCAAGATAAAATTTGTTAATATAAGTTACAAAATACTGATGAACGACACCACTAAAGAACTGTTAACTGATACAAATTTAAATATAAACACAGGAAAATATAAAAACCTAGAGAATTTTCAAAACAACTTTGAAAACTCGAATAATAATATCTAGAATATGATCGCGTGGAATCTCAGATCTATAAAAAAATAATTGCAGTGAATTATATTTTTTTTTGTTAAATACGGCAGCTAATTTTTTTTATATTATCATACTTACTGAAATGTGGATAACAAACGAACAAGAAAGCTTTATAATATAGAAGGGTATAACTCATATAATTATTGTAGGGTGTTTGGAGTGTAGCAGGTGACCTGGTGGTCTAGGGGTAAGGTGTCAGACTTCTATGCTGGCGGCCGGGGTTCAATCCCAGGTCCCGGCAAAGATTNCACCTCTGACAAGACATCTTGTGAATGTGGGGAATGCCAGGCCTCCACCGTGGTTCGGATTCCACGTTAAACTGTAGGTCCTTCATTTCATCTCACAATCACCCTACCATTACACATTAGCTTAAGTGCGTACAACCCAAACGGGTAGTAAGACGCGGTGCTAATAATAATAATAATAATAATAATTTGGGGTGTATTTTTATATCTCCTATGTTCACACTATCACTAGGGCTTCTGAGTGTAGCATCTTTTAGTCTGGTAGTTTAAATTGTTTTATTCTGAATATTTTTTTATTTTCCTTTTTATTTTAGCACCCCTATGACACACTACTCAAGACCCTATATGACAGTTGATCAGAATTTGAAGCTTTTTGGTTTCACGATTTGCCACAATATGGAAAGCATTGTGATCATTGCAGATAGTTGTGACGTTTTATAACAACAGCTGTTTATATTTATAATAGTTTATTTCTGCACAATAGTTTCACATTTCTAAAATAAAAATCAATTAAGTTTAAATATTGTTTTAAAACTGACGTATTAACGTTTATACGCCCTCAAATTTCGAGAGACATGATTGATTGTGAATAAATACAAGAAATATTTCTGGTCAAAAGAACGTTAGAAAAAACACTCAAACCTAATGCTTAGATTTTGTGAACAAATATTTGACCAGAAGATATTCTACGAGAGTGGATTGTAGCAGATTGTGATGAAATAATTTTGCAAAATGAAGGTGTGCAATTGCTTTATATAATAAGATATTAGTATTTTCTTAATTATCTCTTTTTGTGATCATTGTTTGTAATAAAAAATAACTTCTGATAAATATCCATTACTACCTCTCCTATGTCGTTGGCTGTTTGTATGTTTATTTTTAAATTATAACAGTGATTTTTCTACTGCTTTTTACTTTAGACATTATTTATATACCAAAGTAAAATGGCTTATTTTTTTAATTGTGGATGGTGCTCTAGAACAGATACAAATAAAATACTGTATTTTCTTTAAAAAAATAATTAATACATATAATTACCATTTATACTTGCAAGTAAACAGCAAATCAAATGATGTTATAATCACATCTAGGCCAATATAATATATTTTTATTTTGTAATATTCAGACATCTCACTAGAATCAATATCCAGACGAAGGACATTTATTTACACATGAAAGGTTAGAAAGGTAAAGTAATTTGGACACGATGCTTAAAAACATTACTCATAAATATTTAACTTATTTTTGTAATATATTTAAAAAAATTGATAGTTTTTTGTATCAATACACTCACTAAGATAAAGAGAATAGATATAAACTAAAATTATGTTATTTTCTTTCGAAATTATTTGACAACATCATAATAAAAAAGTAACAATATTTGTTTATTTTATTTTAATGGTACTTTCCATAAAACTATTAAATTATTCATAAAGGACTGAAACTGCTCACATCATGACATACAAACCCTCTTAATATAAATGTACTACAGCTTGGTGGTATCAATCAATATGTTACTGCAAGTAATATTACTACAGTAATGTAATTAAATCATATTTTTGGATGATGGATATTATCAGTAATTTTCTTGGCGCTTAAGTTAGATATAGTATTTGAAAAAATCTACCTGAAGTAGGGAAACAAACCTGGGACCATAATAAAGACGGAAGTATCAAATTAATACGTTTAAATATCATTTTTGGAATAATAAAATGACATTGAAAGTTTATAGACTGTATGCAAGAATGAAACGAGTAAGAGTGAAAGGCGAGTGTTATTGATTTGCCTCGATATTGAGCCTTCTGCAAGAGTAACCTCTAAGATAGCTAATAA
>CABFVX010008931.1:0-21015 GCA_902151425.1 Timema shepardi | reverse complement strand
AACAGCCAATCAGAGAGCAGGAGGCGTGGTCACGTGACCAAATCCAACCAATAGCAGCTCTGTACTATCACGTCAGTATCACTACTTATTTCATTATTATATGTCCTGCAGCGACTACTCTGCACAGATTGTATCAATGCAGATAAAATAATATTATAGTTTCATTAAGTCACAAAACTTATGGTTGCAAACCTCGCAGGCTAGCCTTAATAGCGAGTCTCGTATCAATAATATGTTTTAATCAAATGCTATTCATGTTTAATTAATACACCCCCAATATGGGTGGAAAATTGTAGGGTAACTTCAAAAGTTATCTTTGTAGAATCTATCAAGAAACGAACAAGTGTTATATAAATATTATTTATAGCGTTAATTGAAACATATACTTAGTTCATTCTGCTCCGTGCACTATTTATTTGGATATTGATCTTGCATAATTTCTAAAACACCGTGATATCGTGTAAAGAGATTTTACTTAAAATTGTTGGTTGCCAAAAGGTGCCCACCATATTTAACAGGAAATAGTAAAAATTTAGTATGAACATAGTCGCTACTAGTGTCTCTTCAAGGCCTAGGTATTATGATAGAGATAAAATATTTTACCCGTATAAAACCATCATGTTAAAACTTCCTGTAATTTTTATCAACTAGTGAAAAAAATAAAATGTTTGAGGAATTTCGACCAGTGATAACCACGGTTGGAACCAACTGGTAACCAGAGATAATTATTTCAAGCGGTGATTTCTTTATAAACTATTTATACAACTTTAGGCTACATTTTCGAACTGTCATCTGAACAAAGTTGTTAGAACAAAACTTTCGGGTATCTCTTTATCTCCTACACACATTAAATGCAATGTGACATTTTTACATAGTTTGCTAATTTGTATGAATATACGAGATTTATATTTATATATTTATTTAATTGAAATAAGTGTGTTGGTAAAGGTTTGAAAAGCCTAAATAATTTAGAAATTAGTGACTTGTTTCTATAAATAAGTGATTAATGTAGGTTAATAAAGTAGTATTTCTTACAAGCCTTCAACCTAAATGATAGTAAGACGACTACACAAAGATTTTCATTCCGACAAATTTATTAGTTATAAGCTACCTTATTTCATAAGAGCTAACGAACTATGGTTTATTTATCTTGTTTTGAAACCAACATACAAGCTGATAGTCAATTTTAAATATATCGCAGCTTTAGCAGGATGTAAAAATCATTTTAATATATAAAATATTGTATTCGTATGTGTACGATATAACCTGTGAAACTGAATTGTATATCCTTTAATTTAAATGCTATTTCACATATGTGTGATACGATACTTCACTATTTTTAAACAATAACAGTTATATGCACCAGAAACATGTTTTAACACAAGGACATTGAAATAAACCGTTAAACTGTCCCCTCAGAATCAAGCAAACGACAAACTTGAGCGTCACGCTTTGATCCTGTGGAAGGGTTGTGTTTATGAACAGTGCATACATCCAGTATAGTATATAGATCACCGAATGAGTGCCATTGGCAAATTCTTCAATAAAGTTATAAACTCGTTTAGAAAACTTTTTTTTCCCCTCACGTTTGATTGACATCTGGCCATGCCTCGTGAGCATTATCAACATTGGTTCAGGAGAACGGTCGATTAGTCTAGGTTTAAATGCATGTGGCCAATAAAAGTGTTTCCTTGAGTCAATTTTCGAATTTCATAATAAGACGAGGAAGAACTTGTCATTCTCGCTTGTAGCTAGTTTATCAACGCTCTTATGTCAACTATAGGGAGTCATGTGTCTTTAAGCAACTTTTGGAACTTTGCGTCGACCTCTCGTGTAATTACAGCAGAATTAAATATAATTTAAGTAACTGAATCAATGAGGATATAAATTAATATAATTACTGATAAAATTGGGTTGACTCTAACACTATCGCTTATGCGTACAATTCGTTGAGTTAAATAATATGTAGAATTTGGTTTAGAAAACTAAATATATATTTCTTTATTGATTTAATTAAGAATACCTACACAACAGAACAAATACATTATTATTATTAGGTGTTCTTTCTTAAGACAGGTCCATTAATTTTGTCATTGAGCTTAGAGAGCTCCAATGTGCCCATCCATTATACAATACCATAATTTAAAATAAACAATATTAACTCCACCTTGCTTCTATTTTTGTGCCATTACAGTTGGATACAAACTATCAAGGCGATTGCATTAGCTGTGGCAGTTTTTGCGTCTAGAAAATTACTAGAATTGTGTAAATAATTTTCTAGTATATAATAGTTTGTCATTCAATTAAATAGCTATGCATCCCTAGAATTTTTTTTAGCACCACGCCTTACTACCTGTTCAGTTTATAAGCATCTCTCTCTTTAATACAAAAGTATAGTCTTGTCACACCCAATATCGACCTATGTTATGGGTCTAAAATGACAAATGAGGACTTAAATGAAGATGTGCTACCACTAATAAAATTATAGTATGACAATTTTTACCGGGTGTTTAAAAATTACTCCCTCTTCTTCCAACAGACGTATCTGTGAAACCGCTGAGGCTAAGGGGTGGAATTCTATCAAATAATGTTGTCCATACTGAATTTCTCAAACACATTTTAAATATGGATGCCTCATATATATATATTGTATATTCTCAATTTTTAAATAAAGTTTCTTTAAAACTAAAATTTACGTCTCTTTGTATTTTATACACTAGAGAAAAATATTTATTTTCTTTAGTTTAGACAAAATGTTTACTAAAGGAAATAATAATATAATATAATATTTTTAACCGAGTATTGCGCAATTTTCGCACCAGCTCGATAGTACTAATTACACAAATGTGTTATAGATTAGGATGGATTAATTTTAGAGGAAGTGGACGCGAATTTGCGTGGAGTAAGCGTGGAAAACCATTAAGGAAACTACATCCTCAACACACCCGACTGAGACTCGAACCCCTATCTCTCTGTCATCGGCAGCCCAATATATAACGAGAGTCACGCCTTAGACCACGCGGCCACCGAAGCAGGTTCTAGTATGTTAAATAAAATTGTGGTAGCCTCAATCATTGTGAATAAGCGATCGGTCATAACGTAAGTCTGATCTCTTTTGAAAATTATTTCCAGCTATTATGCCCCAGTAAAAATCATTTAATTTCAAAAGAGCTGAATTTTGTTTTTCCACACTGATCAAAATTATGTGTTACATTTTAATTGTATCACACTTTTATTTAGCCTGGAGCAATTTATTATAATCAAATGATATTTTCTCTTGACATGTTACAGTTGTTCCCCCTCCCCTCCCACACAATTAATTCACTACCCCATGTTCAGATACAAATTATATTCATGAATTCTGTAAAAATATTTTGCTTACAAACTAATTTAACAAGTTTTTTTTTAATCAGTGGCATTTCATTGAATCCTACGATTGACAGTGAAAAAGGGAAAGGGGTTTGCGGTTCTAGTTTCACTAGCTATATTCAAACAATTTATTATTATTAGATTTTTTTTATATTAGAATGGAATCATTTGGCTTTTAGAATATGATCATTTCATACAATGAATATCTTAATTTTTTTTACTACCCGTCTTTGGGATATACGCTAATGTACTAACCCGACTATAGTTCTAGAGATTATATAGGTTAAATTTAGAGGTATTGTACCCACATTTGCGTGAAAGGAAAGTGGAAAACAACCCTCAAGGCACCTGAGTGGGATTGAACCCCAATCTCCCTGTCTTCCACAGTCTAGTCTAACACGAGATTAGCGTGTTAGACACGAGTGGGTAAAATGTTATTAATTTACGAAATAAATGTATTAAAAAGGATAGTTAAAAAAATGGGTTTAATATACTGTAATCTTCCTTCACACCTGAAAGCTTAGCTTGCCTTGTTACACTATGGTATAGCCTTTAAGATAGGGCCATAACTTAAAACGTCAAGGTAGGTTTGCTGCCATTCAGGATGAACGGAGTGTACAGTGCATGAAGTAAGCACACTTTAACTACAGAGTATGTACTATTTCAAAAGTATGTCATTCAGAATAATAATTAATCCTGTATCGTTAAGATTTTAATTTAACAAAATCTATTAATAAGAATCAGATTCAGTGGCCACATGGCTTAAACCGACTTTATGATAAAAACCCACTTTGTTGGTAGAATGGTCCAAGGTTGCAATAGACTAAACTAGCGATGGCGGGAAAATCGTGATTCGAATCCGACTTCTATACTCTTTACTCCGTGAAAATGCGGGTGTATTTCCTCTAAAGGCAACCTTCCTAGCCCCTAACACCCTGGTGTTGTTCGTATGCATAAGTATAACATTAACGGGCAGTAAGACATGGAGTTAAAGTACTATATGATAAGCTATATGATCAGGTGGACAGATAGGGGGACAAATGAACAAATCTCTAAGAAGAGTGGTGAGAAGATCAGGTGGACAGACAGGGGGACAAATGAACAAATCCTAGGAAGAGTGGTGAGAAGACCAGGTGGACAGACAGGGGGACAAATGAACAAATCCTAGGAAGAGTGGTGAGAAGATCAGGTGGACAGACAGGGGGACAAATGAACAAGTATTAAGAAGAGTGGGTGAGAAGAGATCCATTTTGGACGTGATTCTTCGATACCAAGCAAACTGGCTTGGACACATCCTTAGGGAGAACTTTCTGCTGCATGAAGCCGTAGAAAGGAAGGTTGAGGGAAAGGTGAGCTAAGGAAGGAGGCTTCAAATATTGGATGACTTGAAGGAAAGAACTTTCTGGGAGCTGAAGGAGGAGGCAGAGGACAGGGCGCATTTTGTGGTCTAAGTTTACTGAATAAAGTAATGAACCTGTCGTAAGACAGAACACATAACACTACTACTAATAATAATAACGGTCAAGTATAAAAACAACACCAAAATGTAATGCTACAAAAAACCAACATTCAGCCTCGAGGAATTGTTTTGTACTCACGTCCACTTTAGGGTCACGGATGTAGACCTCTTTGACGGCGTCAGGCCCTCGGTCCCTAGGTCTGTACTCGATGCGATAACCGAGGAACTCCCCGTGGACGGTATTCCTGGGAGGGGCCCGCCAACTGATGTGTAATGAGGTGGCGCTTGTGTTGTGAGCGGTCGTTATGGTCGGCTTCCCGTCCGGCACTGAAAAAACACATAAGATTAGATATTATACAGCCTTTCCTTCTTTAAGTTTCTGAGACGCTGGATCAGTCGGTCAGAAATACCTAAACGCTAGAAACCAAGTGGACTTATAAAATTCCTGTAGAGCTTTCCGACTTTAGGAGAACAAATAAGGGAAGACGAAAATACAATCTGCTGTGACCCCTACCCCCTCTATTGAATTACATCATTCGGTTTGCAAGGGTCCGCGTGTCTGCCTACCTAGCTAAGGGCCCCGGTTTGGTTCCCTGGCATGGCAGAAACATTTTTCCTCGGTGAAAGTTAGGTTTCTACTTTGACAGTGATGAATTGAAACGTACACGCTCACTAATGTTATCGCTGACACAAACGTCTATCCTTTGTCCAAATAATGATCAAGGATTACCGCGAAATGTTTTCCCTGATTATCTTTAACAATACAACCACATCTCCAGACGATACACCGTTCAACATGAGCATAATGTATTGAGGAAACACTTATATGGAGATAGAAAAGGAGAAAGTCAATTTAAATCAATTTATAATATTTTTAAAATACAAATTGTAAGTGTATAACCAAGCCCTAAGATTCTGTTTGAGAATATAACAGAGCAGAGAACTGGTTGCTTGCATCCATTGAATGGGAAGATAGAAGTGAAAACATTCAGGAACATTTTTTTTTAAATCAAGCAATGTGTGATTTAGTTACAATAATAAAGGTCTAAGAATATACAAACAAATAGTGTCAAAATTATATATTAACACTAAAAAAACTGTGCCGTGTAATTCACTTTAAAGATGAGTCGGGTCTACATTTAAATTGAAAGGCTATATAGAGTAGGCACACCCAGGTAATTAAGATTTATTCATAGTGGCAATTGAGCAGCATAACCCTAATTAGGAATGCCTCAACAATGTTTATTAATCAGGAGCAATTTTTAAAGCCCATACTAGGACATACAAAAGCCTAGAGCCCGGGAAAATACAGGATGGACAAATTCGCCTAAACATAGTCTCAGCAATGAAGGTGCAAAACAAGAGACAGCTGGGCCCATCTATCGTTAATAGCTCTTTAAGAGTTATTATTACCATACCAAGTCATAATAGTGGTAAAATCCACTTATATTACTAATGGTAGAACCATAATACAATAAAACAGTGTTACTTAGACCTCAACTACCATATGAAATAATATTAAGCAGTAAGACAAAAAAGGTCTATAAATTATGATGCTAGAAAAGAGACATACTGGCCCCTAAGAAGATCAAATGGAGTTTAAATTAAATTAACACTTACACACCTGCTCACGCAGGTAATTAAGCTACATTTCCTGCACAAATATCATACTCTAGTATGCGCCGCATCCCAGCAACATGATACAATACCCAGAGTGAATTAGCTACTCCGAAACAAAAATTATTGACAAATCATAAATCGTCTTTAATTAAATGGATGGACAAAGTGCCTTCTATTCAACAAAAGGAAGTTTAAACCATATCCAGGCGCGGATTCAGAGGTGGTATGGGAGGGGGTCAAAGGGTCAATTGACCCCCCTGTGAAAGTTAGAAAATTAATACAAAAAAACGAAGTGAAAGTTGAAATTTTAGAAAGAAACTCAACACAGAAAAACTATACAATTTTTTAAATCTTTTTATGCGCAGAAACTTCTATAGCTGGGTCCACACGTGCGTTATTCGTCCACGTTTATTCAATGTTCGATATGACTCACGCAATTGTGGGGAAAATATTCGATTTCATGTATGAATATTTGTCGTGCATAGCGAGTAATGAACGTTGGTACGCATAGAGATGGTAGACTACCACACATCAAAGAAGACTAGTAATCGCCTTAGAGCGGTTCGTCCACGAATACCGAATATAGAGTGTGTGTGGACAGCAGGAGCAGTGGAAATATAGGGGACTCTACCCCCTGGAAATAATTTGCCCCTGCCTAGAATAAATTCCTCCCTAGATATATTTCAAATCTTCCATTATTATCGAATATGAAGCTGAAAGATGGCCTTAAATCAAACTCCAAATGATTTCTAAATGCATTCGTTTGTCAAAAATTTGCTGAGGAAGACCGCTTCAAATAACTACTAGACTAGAGGAATCTAAATGGCAGGAAAAGTAAGGAGAGTAAAGTTCTAAATACCTTCCAAGGTCATACAAATAGCTTCTATATGCATGCAATTGTGAAGAGTTTTCAGGCGAGAATCACCCCAAATAGCCTAATTTATGAAACAATTCCATTTTCAAAATTTTGACGGCGGACGACCACTTCAAAGATTATCTTCTAGAGGTATCTACCCATCGTAAAACAGTAAGGTGAGGATCACTCTAAATAACTTCGAGGGGCATCCAAATTTTAAAAATATCTAGGTGAGGAACATTTTAAATCGCTCATAAAAATCAAGGAAAAGCCTACTCATGGCTTCCAAAGTGAACAATGATGGAGAGCCACTCCGATGACCACGGCTTAAAACATACATAAGATCGAATATGAATGATAAATTATTAAATGGCTTTAAACAGAAATCTAGCATTGTAAGTAGCTATGTTATTTATAACTATGACCCCCTATGAAAAGGATCTGGATCCGCCACTGACCATATCTGAGCAGACTTTAACCATTTAAACTTTCTCAAAAAGAGATTTATAAATTTCACCACAAGAAATGCCTCCACCTAGTCAATGAGACCATCGATACTATCCTCACAGACATTAGTTAAGCGTTGAGCATCAGATGACTACAATCAAACGCAGCAACGTGTCTACTTCGGCCGTTGATTGAATAATAAGTTAAATTTAGTGGGCTGAAACCCAAGTATATATGATCAAAATAGCGGGTGAAGGAGGGGTGTGGGAGAAATCTTATTTCCCCAGGCATCTTTCCAGTTCGTTGGGAGTCGATCACGTGACGCTTACGTCTGTCCTAATGGCTAGAAGAGTTGTGGAGGGGAGCTTCATGCGCTTGCGTGAGACGTTCCTTTAATCCCCCTTAAGACTTTACGAACTTTGAGTAGATAGAATCGAATAGGCTATTTGAACACGCCATCGGCTCGGAAGTTGTAATAAGACTGTGCATGTAACCAAAGGTATTTGTTATAAGCTGATGGTAAGTAGAAACAGTGTTTTTTTTAAATGGTTTATGGGTAAGCTATCTAGGAACAGCGAATAAATGTATATTCCATTATTGTGATGGTTTAAAGATTTTTAGCCCTTCACAAAATTAACGGCTAGGGGATGGATTTTGTGACTGTTCTAGATTAAATTTAATTTATAAGTCGTGTACTGATATAATCAATCGGTCCAGAAAGTGCACGTTAAATATCTCAAATAAATGGGAAACATCATTTATAAAGATCCATTATACGTTCCTAATGCAGCTACCTTTCATTCACCATGCAATAAGATCTTAATTTATCAACCGAAATAATAGAACTTTTAGAATTTAAAGGGTGAACAATTTTAACTTTAAAACTATGTTTACAAGTCTATAGGAGTATGACCCGCCTCGGTGTAGTAGTTGGCTAACGCGCTTGTCGTGTTGAGCTCGACTGCTGAGGACGGGGAGATCGAGGTTCGAATCTCGGTCGGGTGAACTGGGGAGGTTTTTCCTAAATGGTTTTCCACTCTCCCTCCACGCAACTGCGGGTTCACTTCCTCTAATTCAACCTTCCCAATTCCTAATCCATTAGAGTAATTAGACCTTAAAGCGTATAACCCGAACGGGTAGTAAGACGCGGTGCTAAATATTATTACTATTATTACTATAGGAGTATGTATGTTTAGGGTCATAAAATAGTTGTGTGTTCATTCCAGTATATACTACACTCGTCAACTGCTAATGGAGTACACCATATGTATCTTGATATAGTTCTATCCAGTCCACCTCATTACACCCTATCCCTATCTAGCTCTATCCAGTCCACCTCATTACACCCTATCCCTATCTAGCTCTATTCAGTCCACCTCATTACACCCTATATTTAGCAACAAATATGTATATATAAAATTATTTTTGTACTATATATTATAATATTATATGTTATTATGAACAATATTTTTTAACTTATAGTATGATTTCGGTAGGTCTGAATTAAGCCCAGTCTAAAGTGTGTTGAAATGGCAACAACGTACCATCGCATATTGATCTACGCGACTATATTTGAACCTTTATGATACAAAAAAATCCGGAATAGCAGACATTGACTAAGCTCTCATTTTTATAGGAAGCTCACTTTCGGCCGCCAACACTGATTGGAAAAACATTAAAATTTGGCATTCTAGAAATTTAATTTAATTCAGACTATTTAGTTATAAGATAAATCTAAATAATGAACAAAAGCTTTCAACAATACCTATTTATGGATTACTGTATATTGTCTCTTTAGATTATTAACTAAATGGGCTAATAATGTAAACATAAATATTCCCCCTCCCCCCTCGTCATTACGTCGACATAAGTTCACTGTTTTCGAATAACGGGCTTCCTTTGAAAATCAAACAAGACAGTAGCTGTAATAAAATGTGGCGTAAGATAAATTTATAGAGAATGACTTCATATACATATTATTTTAAATGTTGTAAATCATTGTTTTTTAAACATTGTTTAATTTGTTAAATATTCATAAAACTTTTAGTTAATTTTTACTCCCAACAAGTTATTTTGACATTTTATTTACGACTAATCATTTCAAAATTATGACACCGTTATTTGACAGGCTTTTTTTTATCGGCTCTCTCCCAAAAATTCCATTTTTGGTTAAGTTAAAAATTCGTTTTAGCAAAATTTTGAGTCCAATTCAATTTGTTTCATTTATTAGTCAATCGTACTAAAAAAAATACAATACAACTATAAATTCTACATACAAATATTTTGACAAATAAATAGTGTATTTTTTTATGATTATATATTTGACATGACAAGAGTTTTGATTAAACCATCGTCCTATAAAAAATAAAACAACAAAATGGATGGGAGCTTTTTGTTTTGCAAAGTGCTTTGCTTTAAATTTATGATTAATTTTCCAATTTTCTTGTTGTGTGATTATTTCCGTAACCGATGATTTGTCATATATCGGGGAACCTTGTTCTCTTTTAGTGTATTATAGTGTATTAATTTAAAGATTGGGCTATTGATTAAAACAAATAAACATTACTTAATAAAGAGTCTATACTCAATTTAAAAGATTAGAAACATTGAGCATAACTAATAAAGTATAACTGTATAAAAAGTTATTAATGAGAATGCACAATAAATGATGCCGTCACAATTTATATAGAAATTATTAATTTATATTTTGTTTACAAACTATTAAGTCTGATAGTGTTACCAAAGTGAACTCTCTTGTCAACAGAGGAAATTATACTTCAGATTTATCAAAAACCTTAACTAATTTGTAATTAGGTATTTAGATTTTCCAACAATGTGGAAATACAATATAGTAGGCTTTCTCACATTTTGATAACTGACTTACGGAAGTTTCAAATCCCCCTCCACCCCCCACCCCCGTATTCTCAACGAGACTGCTTTATTAATTTAAATGACGAAAGAGCAACCGCCATCAGGGGTGGGGGGGGGGTTCTAAAGTTGAGAAAAGGGTGCTTATATTAATATTATCCCCAATTGTATACAGTAAAACTTCGCTAGACCAAACTCAGCTAGTCTGAGGTTTCGGATAATCCGAACACAATTTTCGGAAAACAGTGGGGGAGCGGGGAACTAGGTAAAATGAAATATATATATTTTATTGGTTAACAAGCTCAAAGTTAAAGGAAAATTGTAAGAAACAGTGATATCTAAAAATAAAGCTTATTATTTATATGTTGTAGTCAAAACAATGAGTTTTTCCTGTAACTATTAATAATTGTAATACACATACAGTATCATACATAATTTAAATGAACATTTAATTAAACTAATTCAACTGTAATTTAAAATTCATGAAAATACTGTATCCCTGCATTCCCCCGGTTAATGGGAACAAGCTTGTGTCCCAATTAGTTCGGATTAACCAGGTTCTAATGTTTTATGGGCAGGTACAGTAGCCCCATGGCTTCTCTGGTGCTGACTGACAGCCTTGAAAAGTTACCAGACCAAATAATGTATCCCTACGCCGAACCATATTCTCTGCAAAAATATGTGTTTAGCAGCTGTCACTTCTGACGGTCAAAATTTATGTATATACCTAAATGATGACTGTCAGAAGCCAGCTGTGAGCTGTCAGTCAGCACCAAAGAAGTCATGGGACTACTGTAGGTGGTCTGTGGTAGTTAAGACAAGAGGCGGTATCATTGGCGGATGTATTTCACATACATTCTAAACACGAGTATAGGTTGACTCAAATGGAACTCTTCTATCAGCTATATCATAAGGTGAACACAATGGTAATTGAATGTTTTTTTATTATTTAGTACCGCGTATTACTACCCGTTAGGGTTATACGCTTAAGTACTAATTACGCTAATGGTTTAGGAATTGGGAAGGTTAGGGTAATTGAATCAACACCAATGTGTAATACATAGTTTATCAATAATAGCGACTCGCTTTAGCGGCCGAACGGACTAAGGCGTTATTCTAAGTGTTAGACTGACCTTCTGATTAAGGAAAGGTCAAGGTTCGAATGCCGGTCTAGTCTAAAGAGGTATTTTTTCTAAATTGTGTTCCTCTGTCCCTCCATGCAAATGCGGGTTAAATTCCTCTGAATTCAATATTCCCATTTCCTAACTCATTAGCGTAGTTAGCACATAAGCGTTTAACCCAAACGGGTAGTAAGACACCGTGATAAATTAAAAAAAAACTTTTTTACCTGTAGGCCTAGCCTTTTTAAACTTTTTACAACTTCTTAAAATTGTACCCTTTTTACCATAAAATATTTATCTGGGGCTAAAAGCTGGGTAATTAATGTAAAGAAGCTTGAAATGAGCAAAAAATGGCAAAAAATGGTTAACATTATAAAAAGTCAATTTATTTAAAAAGGGCAACATGTCTAAAAATAGCAAAATTTCAAAAATTTCAAAATGTCAAAAAGGGTAAAAAGGTCCCAATTGAGAAAAATTGGTAAGAGGGCGAAAAGGTAAAAAATAGTAAAATGGGCAAAATGTAAACCGTAAAAAAATAAAAAAGATTATTAAGATTAAAAGGGGTAAACGAAATAAAAAATGTAAAAAGATCAAAAATCCGCAAAAGGGCTAAAACGGGCAAAAACGTTAACGGGGTGGGAAGCGTAAACGGGTTAAACCGCCTAACAAATTTGTACTAATAGATAATTTCTCTAAAAATACGTCACTAAAGAGTTTACTCAATACTAACGTAAATTAAATTGTATTGTTTGTGACTTGAAATTAATCTAATCTAAATTTTGTCTAAACTCTTTAATTCAATTTGATTTCTATTTGGTTCTGATTTTATTATTGTTATGAATATTATGGTAGATATACTTCTCAATAAGATACTCTAAAATGTTATATTTACTCTTTATTTCCAAGCATATTTTTGATCGTGTTATGTATTCCATATGCATTGATTATGAATGTCATCATTCAAAATAATATGTTTCAACTTCATGCGCACTATGTGCTATGCACTATTAACTATTTGTGAATGTGGGGAATGCCAGGCCTTAACCCTGGTTCGGATTCCACGTTAAACTGTAGGTCCTCCATTTCATCTCACAATCGCCCTATCATTACACATGAGCGTAAGTGTGTATAACCCGAACGGGTAGTAAGACGCGGTGCTAATAGTAATTAACTATTATCTATGCGTTATGCATGAATATAACGCCGGCCTAAATTATCTTACCACAAGTTTTATATGCGTGCTCAACAGTAACTAGTCTATTTCCTAGACTTTTTGTTCCAAGATTGGTTTCGCCATATCGATTAGTTCATAGGTTATTAAAAACACACACACACATAAAGTCTTCATATTAGTTCAGTTTTTTATTACGTAAAAGAGGAAAACTAAAGTTTGTAATTGATAGCCTCATATTTTATCCCATTTCAGGCTGTACATTTGTTGCTGACTGGAGTAACTGCTAGTTCTGGTTGAAAACTATATGCAGTCGAGCTGTCAATAAATGAAAATTCATATATATGGGGGAAAAGCTATATCGTTAAATTTGCGACTTTTTTTTTCTAGGATCAGCTGTTTGGAGAGAATATGTAAAGTAACAGGTTTCAAGTAAATGATATATTGCCCCATGAGAACAACTAATCTTCTAATCAGCCAATCTAATTCTAAAGTATAGTAACACACATGGAAAGGTCAATAATATTGCAGAGATGAAAAAAAAACAACATATGTTACATTGAGCATATTTTGAATAGCTTTTCTAAAATATCATAACTAGGCTTAGAAAAATACTTAATAAATTGTGCTCTGCTAGAGAAGAAAAATAATCGATAAAAAATATACATTAGTTTTAAAATTGATTGACCTATAAATTAACAAGAGATATGGGTTCAAATCGCGGTAGCGTGTATGGGTGGTGGTTTTATCTTAAATGATTTCTCATTCTCCCTCCATGCAAATGTGGTTATACTTCCTCTAAACTCAACGATACTCCTTCCTGGCACATTAACGTAACAAATCAATTTGTATGTAACCCGAAAGTGATTTAAACGTGGTGCTAAAAAATCATTAAATAAAAATGAAAGTTACTTTTTTATTCACACCTAACCTCGGTGGTCTTTGTGTAATGTTATCTCCTAAGGACCCAATATTCAAGGCTTCAAACCCAGTCGGTGTTGATGGATTTTTTTTTTTTGGCGNGGCGATAAAAATCCGTAGCACAACTTCCCTCGGAGGGGAAGTAAATCCATTGGTTTCATGTCAATTGTGGTATATAAAAGAACCCTGAAAGGAATGTTAAAATACTTTTCCCAACAAAATTGGTAGGATCTTTCTCTCTCGTTCATAGAAATTCTCTTGTACTGATATAATCAGTCGGTTCAGAAAATGCACGTTAAATACCACAAATAAATAAATGAGTACAAAATAAAATCTTCAGTCCATCCAGAGACATAATATTTTAATCTTTTATTTGAGTGTACCAAATTAATAAATATTCCATTTTTACTAGGTTTTGCAAATATCCTTTGTTTTCCCATTTTGTATTTTTTTACAGGTGAGTGGTGCCCTTTAAGAGCTGAGGACGTTGTCATGTTTGGATAAGTGTTGGCATTTGGTGTCAAGAAATTTATTGTCCTTTTGGAAAAATCACTGTACACCAAGGAGTGCTCAAGGGGGAATCAAAAATATTTTAACAACGGAAATAACATCATCAATTAAATAAGTAGAGGGGAAAAAACAGAGTTTTAAGAAAAATTGCTATTAGAGAATATTTTAATATTAAATAAAAAATAAATTAACAAATCGTTTTTACCTCTAGATTTTGGTTCGCGGTCCTCCAAAGAACCTTCTGCAAGTCTAAAACCTATTTTTTAGGATGGTGGATAGGAGGGTTAAAGGCGTGGCGTGGCTTCACAACCGACCAAAGTATTCTTCCGCACCAACATGAAAAGATGGATCACGGAAATCATTAATGGCACTAGCTACCGGGAAAGTCTTTCGGAAAATCGTACGTTTGGAAATATTAGTTTTCTTGAGAACGAGTGAAATTTTTATGTTAATATTTTCAACACTCCTTCTAAGATAATGTATCGATGTTTATTAATTGTTACATTTTCTTATTTTTTGTTATGAAGCCGGCAGTTTTCTATTGAAAAATGTAAATTTTATCGATATTTGATCACTGGTAAAATTATAGAGGAGGTATGTATATAAAAAGTATAACTTATCAACATGCTTCTCCTAATCTTGAACAAAACGTTTCCGAAAAGAAAATTGCAAAACAATAACAATTCTTGAAGAAAACTGTTGGTTCCCGAGACTACATTTACATGCCAAATGAAATAGGCCAATCTACAGTAGCCCCATGGCTTCTTTGGTTCTGACTGACAGCTAACTTCTGACAGTCAACATTCAGGTATACACCCAAATTTTGACTGTCAGAAGTGACAGCTGCTAACACATGTTTTTGCAGATCATTTAGTTCAGTGTAGGGATAAATAATTTAGTCTGGTAACTTTTCAAAGCTTTTAGCTGTCAGTCAGCACCAAAGAAGTCATGGGGCTACTGTACTTAAGAAGTTCTGGTATAAACAAGCGGTATTCAACCTATTTTATACCCCCGAAACTAATTTTTCTTCAAATTTAAACCCACAAAATGGTTTAAGTGCATAATTAGAATTACATATATTCTATAATATACGTCTAATGTAAATACAATATATTACACCCAAAATAATACATTAAATAATATATAAATATATATTTTAGATTTCACGTACCCCCATGGGAATGCGTACCCCACGTTGAATACCAATGGTTTGGTGTATCAAATGACGTATTGATACAATAATAATAATAATGATAGAAAAATACATTCTCTTAGTTTTATTACAATGCACAGCTGAAAAGGCTTTTTTTTCCCTCTATTTAATTTCCACGTACTTAAAAGGGAATTATTTCTCGCCATTGTATTTCATTATTTTATCCCAGGGCTGAGCCATTTCAGGGCCCACCTCCTGTGACGCATCTCACGCTAACGAAACGACATGTAAATTTGTAAACTGAATGGAATCTAGATAAGCTAGTGAAGAATTTACCACCCGTATATTATGTTGGAACACAATGGAAGGTAAATCCTCTTTTTCGTCTCACTCTAACCACCCACTCTCCCCTTGCCATACATCTACCCCTTTACAACCCTTAACTCTGACGAGTCTCTAGCTGAAAACAACCCCCCACCCCTTTCCACTGAGTCAACCCCCTTAGGAGCTCAAATTTCAATGTAGACACATCAAGAACGTTTTGGCAAAAATGAAGAAGAGAAGAAGAAAAATTGGATTGGAAGGGCACTAGGTAAGAGGTTAAAGAACCTGACTGACTTTGGAAGGGGGGGGGATCCTTATCACCGAGTTAGGGCTCCCCCTACCTCAACTCCTCTAAAAATAGTTTTTTTATACTAATTCATCCAAGTGTGTTCCTTAAAATGTACCAATTGGCTTACTTCCTTCTTAGCATTTATATTTTAATTGAGAGGACAAAAATATCAATTAAAAATTATAAGTTATGGCAAGAGGGTTCTTTGTGCTGACAATATGACACCCTCTATCCGCAAATTTTGGCACTATCATCGCTAACGGTGGTGGCCACTCGGTCGGTAGTGCTCGCTTGCAGGATCAGCCCAGGAGTAAAAAATAAATCATATGAAACTCCGCACGGACTTTCTCGCTCTATTGTTTAAAAAAATTGAGATATTTACTCAAAATTCCTAATATAATATACACTAACAAACCCGAGAAAAAATTGCGCAATACATACGTAAAATATTTTTTGACTCATGGTTTTAAATTTCATAATTTTATTTTTAAAGAATTAACTAACGTCTTCATTTGTATGTTTGGAGCAATAAAAAATATCGATATTGGATCCCCGAGGGTCAATATTTCATATTAAAATTTTGACTTCCGGTTAAAATTTTCGTCATTTTGCAAGGGAATGCAAATCTTATGGTTATCGCATTGCTATTAAATTTCTCTTTTATAAATTTTGACCAATAAAATAGGTTATTATTGACTTTTGAGTCTAAAATGAGAGCGTTATAGTCGATTATGAGAAAATGAAATCTTTCTCTTTTCATCCTCTAGTAAACTGCTATTAATTTTAGGGATAGACAGACCCACAGACAGACGGCGTTGCAAAAACAGCTTTTTAGGGTTTAGGGGTTATGAGACGTCACAATCCATCAACGTTTAGAGTTAAAAAAATTTTTTGACGATCACAATACTTTCTATACCTGTAAGGTAGCAAGAAAGTAAAAAGGATTATTAGTCACTTCGGTGGTTGAATGGTCTTAAGGTGTCACTCTCGCTTTAGAATGGCCTTTCAACCATAGAGAAATGTATTCCTTTCTCTATGTTTCAACTACGGCAACTCAGGGTTATAATTCCAGTACGGTGAGCTGAGACTAGTTCGGGTTATAAGCTTAAATTAAGCTAGTGGGTTAAGAAATGTGAAGGTTGAATACAGAGGAAGTGAACCTGCATTTTCGTGGAAAGAGAGTGGAAAATCACTTAGGTAAAAACAACTCCAGCTAACAAAAGCGAGATTCGAACCTCGATCTCCCTGTTCTCGGCAGTCTAGCTCAATATGAATCTAGCGCGTTAGCTAGCTACGCCACCGAAGGGGTTGTGAACCAATAATTCAGTATGAATTACATACTAGACATATACATCCAACATGTCAGGAAGCTATAGAATCAATCAACCAATCAATTTAATCACTTTACTAAGATCAACGTAATAAGCTTTGATTGTTGCCATGTCTACTCCCCCCTCCCCCGCCCCCTAACTTTCCTCATGATAACAAAGTTAAGGAGACCAGCACTAGATTGGAAAGATATTATGGAAAAATAACGATGTCAAAGACGCAGCTCTTTTCTTAAAGGTGATCAAAACTTATCTTCGGCATCATCGATTGCACTCCTAACTGGTTATCTAAACTTATTACTCTTTTTAACTAATCTCATAAAATGATCCTACTATGGGTTAAAGATAAATTCCATAAGGTTTAATGTTTTTGAGTCTGCCGTCTACTGGATCGATGAAATATGTTGCAGACGTCCAGAAATACCTTTTTTATAAAGTGGTTAGTTATTTAAAAATATGGTTCATACCGTGATTAAGTTTAAATTTATAAACATATCTCTGTACATTTATACACATTAAAATTTATGATTAAAAATAAAAATCATAAAAATGTGAAATTAGGTAATTTTAGATTAAGCTTCCCAATAAATTTTAGAATTCTGAGATCAAGGTAAATTGTTAGAGATATATATCTAGCTAACTCTCTGGCCTTAAGTAACTTGAAGGCTCAAGGCCACCAGAACGTAAGCTCACCATCTAATCCCTAACCCGAAACACAATCTCCTTTAAATATACTTATACATTACTCTCCCATCGACAGCTCAGCCCACCAAGAGATCTTGTATCTTCAGGTTTCCCAACTAAAATGTTGTGTACATGCCTGTCATCACCTATACGCACCGCATGACCACCCCCACCTCATCCTGCGCACCTACTATGTTTGGAAATGCATACAATCCATTAAGTTCTTCATCATGTAACATTCTCCATTCTCTTGTTTGTACAAACTTAATTAATCTAGCTTTCTTAAAATAATTAAATAAATTATAAGCAAAGTCAAAACAGAACATTCTATGATAAGGATTATGTTAGTAGTTCTCATTTTTAGAACTGCCATTCTCATTAAAAGAAATGTATGAGAATATTTCTCTTTGATTAGACTGCCCCCTTAAAATATATAATAATATTTTGTGGCTAGTCAATTTTAAGTACTTCAGTCAAAAAAGATATGTCTATTTATAAATATCATCTGGTAACTTTTTATAATAGATTTATTTTGGGGAATATTATTATTTTACTAGTGAAATGAATGTTCTACACTAGAATGGAATTGTGGGTTTTTGGCTAAATTTAGTAGTACTAAAATATTCAATATTATCTAAAATTAAAATTATCTCTTCACTGAATATTAATGAAATAAATACCCGAACGAAGTACATCATGTTAAATATTATGTCATGTAATTATCGTTAATTGTCTTAACATTTATCCTTGGATTTGGAGTTAATATTTTTCCTTAGTGATCAAGTTAGAAAAAAAACCTCAGTTAATAGAGAATAACAGTTGTTCACATGGTTTTAGACGTCTTTCTCTAAATATAAATAAAATATTTAAAAAATACACCCTAGATACTCAACCAATTGCTTTGAATTATAAATTCAACTTAGGATGAAATATTAGACAAAAATAACATTTGAGTGAATATCATCTTTAAACGGATAAACAGATAGAAAAACCATGATCATACATCATTCGGCCTTGGTATGTAGAATCTCCCTGTCAAAATTCGCGCAAATTAGTCGATGAATTTTATAATTCTCTCGTAACAAAGACACACAAAGACAAATTTCCAACTGGTCTAGTTAAGACAGAACCTCACTACGCCCGGTAAATAAATAATAGAGAACCCTTGTGTTCTATTCATTTATCATTTTCTCTCTAAGTTTCTACAGACTCTTCCCTTTATTTCGAAAGTTCATGGCAGATAGTGGATACTAGATATGGATTCAACGATGCCAACAAATAAACAAGAAGTTGCTGGCCGTACGATCACTATGGCCGTTAGTCTACACAATTTGGTTACCTCCAGACTAACATTAACTCGATTCGAAGAGATTTTGTTTAAAGTGCACAAACAACAAAAGAGTTTTTAGCCAAACTAAGCTGGGCACTCCACGAACAAAATTAATCTGACTCCCTCTGGTTGGTTTTACGAAGGACCTGTGCTGAAGTTCTACTTTCCTAATTTCCTATCTCGTATCTATAACCAGCCTTGGACATAAATCATAAACTGTATTATTGAACATCTTGATAACAAAGGAAATAGTACGGAAGAAAGCTAACGTTTGAACAATTATATGTACCCTTCGTTTACCCCGTAAGGTACAAGATTAACTTGCATTTGTCAGTGCTGCCACTATTTTCTTACTAACAAATTTCTTGTATTTTCCAGACAAAATTTCCATTATTTTGGACAGATTAGATTGAAGAAAAGAATAAAACAATTTCATTTTTAACCAAACTGACAAGTGTGATGTGATGTAACTTATGTTTAAAACATGTTTGATTTAATATTGATGGAGAGATACCTCTTCCGTCGTTTCACAGCTCTTGTTTAGGGGTTTAAAAGAGTGAATGAAAACATGAGATAGTAGTGTTGGTGGGCGAATGAAAACATGAGATAGTAGTGTTAGTGGGTGAATGAAAACATGAGATAGTAGTGTTAGTGGGTGAATGAAAACATGAGATAGTAGTGTTAGTGGGTGAATGAAAACATGAGATAGTAGTGTTAGTGGGTGAATGAAAACATGAGATAGTAGTGTTAGTGGGTGAATGAAAACATGAGATAGTAGTGTTAGTGAGTGAATGAAAACATGAGATAGTAGTGTTAGTGGGTGAATGAAAACATGAGATAGTAGTGTTAGTGAGTGAATGAAAGCATGAGATAGTAGAATGTGAGTGAATGGACGATTGGAAACCTAAGTGACTAAGTGAAAAGGAGTGAATGCGGTATGGTATGTATGGTGGTTATATGGTTTAATGCGTCACCCTTGCAACATTGTGGGTTGTCAGTGATGAGGGAGGCTAAGTTTCTAATCTCGTTGGGTTGAGCTTGGGACCGGGCGGGAGGTAGGGGGGGGTGGTGGTGGTTGGTATTCCACTTGTGAATTATCACTGTGGCTTTGCCATCTCCCGGTCCCGCAACAGCATGGCTTGGTTTTATTTCCTCTTCATACCCCTCCTTTGGATGAAGTCGTTAATATCCTTGGCGTTTAAACGTACACTAGGGCTAGCAGATATACGACCCGTATCGGTGGTCCCACGGTCTTAGGCGTCACTCTAGAAAATACTTAGGAATATCGGCAACTGTGTGCTATGGCCTTGAATCCCTATAGTCAGGAATATCGGCAACTGTGTGCTATGGCCTTGAATCCCTATAGTCAGGAATATAGGTTATTATGTGCTATGGCCTTGAATCCCTATAGAAGGGAGTATCAGTGATTATGTACTATGGCCTTGAATCCCTATAGACGGGAGTATCGGTTATTATGTACTATGGCCTTGAATCCCTGTAGTCAGGAATATCGGTTATTATGTGCTATGGCCTTGAATCCCTATAGAAGGGAGTATCGGTGATTA
>CABFVX010008930.1:0-21018 GCA_902151425.1 Timema shepardi | reverse complement strand
GAGTGTCGTCATAGCTTAGTTGGGTCACAATCACTGACCAGGAGGAGTGTCGTCATAGCTTAGTTGGGTCACAATCACTGACCAGGTGGAGTGTCGTTATAGCTTAGTTGGGTCACAATCACTGACCAGGAGGAGTGTCGTCATAGCTTAGTTGGTTCACAATCACTGACCAGGAGGAGTGTCGTCATAGCTTAGTTGGGTCACAATAACTACCAGGAGGAGTGTCGTCACAGCTTAGCTGGGTCACAATCACTGACCAGGAGGAGTGTCGTCATAGCTTAGTTGGGTCACAATAACTGACCAGGAGGAGTGTCGTCATAGTTTAGTTGGGTCACAATCACTGACCAGCAGGAGTGTCGTCACAGCTTAGTTGGGTCACAATCACTGACCAGGAGGAGTGTCGTCATAGCTTAGTTGGGTCACAATAACTGACCAGGAGGAGTGTCGTCACAGCTTAGTTGGGTCACAATAACTGACCAGGAGGAGTGTCGTCATAGCTTAGTTGGGTCACAATCACTGACCAGGAGGAGTGTCGTCATAGTTTAGTTGGGTCACAATAACTGACCAGGTGGAGTGTCGTCATAGCTTAGCTGGGTCACAATCACTGACCAGGAGGAGTGTCGTCATAGCTTAGTTGGGTCACAATCATTGACCAGGAGGAGTGTCGTCATAGCTTAGTTGGGCTACAGTCACCGAATAAATGGAACTAGTGAAATCGAGATATAAATATCACAAATCTCAACGTTTATACAGTAGCCCCATTACTTCTTTGGTGCTGACTGACAGCTCATAGTTCACAGCTGACGGCTTTGAAAAGTTTCCAGACCAAATTATGTATCCATACACTGAACCATATGATCTGCAAAAACATGTGTTTAGCAGCTGTCACTTCTGACGGTTAAAATTTATATATATACCTAAATGTTGGCTGTCAGAAGTCAGCTGTGAGCTGTCAGTCAACACCAAAGAAGCCATGGGGCTACTGTACTTAAGATTAATTTCTCCTAAGGGTGTTAACACCACAAACACATAAACATCATCAAACGAGCTTCAGTAGCCGCATGGTCTAATGCGCTACTCTCGCAATAGACTAGCCTGTCAAAGACAGGGAGATCGGTGTTCGATCCCGGTCGGGTGCACTGAGGGTGGTTTTTCCTAAATAGTTTTTCACTCTCACGGGTGCAACTCTTCTAAATTCAACCTTTCTCATCCCTACACATTAGCGTAATTAGTACATAGGTGTATAACACAAACGGGTACTAAGACACGGCGCTAAAAATAGTAGTAAAGAAACAAATGAAGGCGAGCCTTTGTAGACCCGTTATGTCCATAAATCATACTTCAATTGTTACCATCAATAAGTTAATTAAAATAATTTTAAGTTCGGCCCGACATTTGTCTCCTCCCTTATCCTTGTGCTTCCTAACTACCCCTCTCCCGATCCCACCCTCATACCCCTCCCCCCTTCTTACAACCCATTCGTCTCTTAACACACTATATTTTTAAGTATAATAGGCTCGAGGTGACATCTCTTAAATTTAACCCTTCCACCACAAGCCACCACAGTAGAAAATTTTCAGTTTTAAAATCTCCTGGAAAATTTTCATCTCTAAATGCGCCCACGTGGAGAGAGGGCGGAAAACGATCTAGGAAGAATAACACTCTGTATACCTGACCGGAATTTGAACCGCGATCTCTCTGTTACAGGCAATCCTTACTATTGCGAGGATGATGCCAAAGTCCGTTGAGCAAACCAATCCGGAAGAAAACTAAAAATATATTTTTAGGCGGGTAGAGGTCACACACCATTTGAACCAATAAAACTAATTAAAGAAAATTGAGCCGTGTGAATGTCCTGACAAAACAAGGAATTAACAGTGGAATGGAGGACAAATGAATAAGTATGGAAGTAAAAATAATAATAATAGGGAATTACTACATTGTCTCGTACCAGAAACACAAAACACCTCACTTCACCCCTTTACTCAAGCGACAGGGTGATGAAATTGTGACGACCAAACAGAGTTGTAGTATTGCAATGAAAAAATATATATTTTACAACCATGTCATTAGCGTCTCACAACCCACCTGGCTCTACGGGTATTGATAAGGAGGTATAATTTATAGTAAATGTACTCACATTTGCGTAGACGAGTCTGACATTGAGTCCACGTGCCCACCGATGCGGCTATCAATCATAACGTTAATGTCTCATCATTCATCAGATGAATAATAAAAGCGCTTACTCATGTTTTCTATGAAGCATTAGCTAAACCTTCTTGATATCTTAAAAATAAACTATTCAAAGTCAGATTATTTTTAGAACAACAATCATCTTTAGCTGGGAACAATCTTATGAATTAATCAAGTACCACTCAACACAGCTTAGTCAGTGGTACCTGTACCTACTTGACTTGCGCAATGGTGCCCAACTGGAGGAAGGAAGAGAGGGGGCATCTACCCTTACAACACACATCACCAAGATCAAAAATAATTTTAATAAAATCTCACACGCTTCGGTGGCCAAATGGTCTATGGAAGTGGTTCCCAACTTCTTTTTTTAGCTTAGTGTCTACTTATGAGTAGCCCATCCCCAAAGTTAAATGTAGGGTTAATAAGCATGCTGAAACCAACAATAATAATCTTAAATTCATGTTACATTGTATATTCATATCTAATTATTTCAAACTAAATAACGATAATGGATATGTATTTGTAATTTTTATTATTTTCTTTATTGTTCTTCTAGTGAAAATATAAGCCAGTGATTTTTTTAATCAAAAAATTAAATTAAAAAATCAAGTAACACACTTTTATCAAAAAACTAAGTACAAGAACAAATATAATTTTGAAAACCTGTCAAAAGTCCCAAATTGTCCACACTTTTGATTGATGGCTGCCTCGTTTGAAAAAAAAACATGATCACAAATTAGATGCACTTTTTTCGTGACATAGCTTATAATCCTTGTGAATCAAACATACGTTACAACATAATTTATGGTAACGGTGCATAAGCTTAAGTAAATAAAAGTACTGTCAAAATTAAAGAACATAGTTGATATTAAAATAAATTTATGACCCTTTTATTAAAAGGTTTGCCGCCTTTACTGACATAAAATTATTGCTGTAATATCCATAAAAACCTAAACGCCCCCTGCCACCGGCTTACAATTATTTACCACCCTCCTGAAAACCAAAAACACCCACTGAGGGCACCGTAGCGCCCCGGTTGGGAAACACTGGTCTAAGGTGTCACACACACTCTCAATAGCATAGATTGTTGATGACGGGAGATCAGGGTTCGAATCCCGGTCAGCTGTACTATGGGTGGTTTTCCTAAATTATTTTCTAGTCTCCCTCCACTGAAACGCGGGTTCACTTCTTCTTAATTCAACCTCTCACATCTCTTACACATTAGCATAATTAGTACATATTTATATAACCTGGACGGGTAGTAAGACATGGTGATTAAAAAGCTTACTTCAATGGCCACATGGTTTAAGGTATCACTCTTTAAATAGTGGTGAGGATGGGAAGTTAGAATCTCAGTCAGGTTTAATGAGGGTAAATTTTTGCAAATGATTTTCCACTCTTTCTCCACGCAGATGTGGGTATATTTAAGAAAAGTTTTCCTTTCTCTTCTTATTCCAATAGTGTAAATATGCAGCTAGCCCGAATGGGCAGAAAGAGGCGGTGCACAAAAACACAAACTTAAAACATAAGAAGTACAACTATAATATAAATTACCAAAGATAGGCCTATTTATTTTATTTATTTAGCACCACGTCTTACTGCTCGTTCGGGTTATATGTTTATGTACTAATTACGTTACTGGGTTTAGGGATTAGGAAGGTTGTATTAAGAGGTAATGTACCCGTATTTGCGTAAAAGGAGAATGGAAAACCATTTTATAAATAAATCTCAGTACACCCAACTGATATTTTATCCTCGATCTTCCCGTCATTGGCAATCTAGTCTACTGCAAGAATAGCGCCTTAAACCATGCGGTCACCTAAGAGAGTCACCCAAGATAGATTGAATGCATAGCCAAATTTTAAGACCATGTTTATGACTTAAAATTTAAAAGGTATATCATTGGTATATCACTACACGCATTAAAGTTGTCCCTAAGCTTCTCAATTAGAGAGAAAAAATATCACAGAAATAAAAGCTTCAATCTAGATTGCCTGTGACGGGGAGTTTAAGGTTCGACTTCCAGCCAGATGCACCGGCCTCTGAGGGTGGTTTTCCCTAAATGTTTTCCCACTATCCTTCGAGGAAAATTCGGGTGTTTCCTCTCAAATATACCATCTTCATCCCTAACCCATTAGTGTAGTTAAATGCGGATACTTTGGATGGGTAGTAAGATGCAGTGGTCAAAAGATAACTTCACGATATTTGTTATGCCACCTCTTCCCCTTAAGAACAGTTCTGGGTGCACTGCTTGAATAGGATATGTAGATATTATTATCTCAAGTAGCTGAAGAGGTTTAAAAAATAAATAAAGTAGTGAACCGTGTTTAGGAACTATTAGGGAACCCAATTTGTTTGGGGTGAGTAGGGGGGTTGAAAGGAGTTAAACGTTTTTAGGAATTATCAGTGAAATAAATTATTTCAAGGGTAGGAACGGGGAGAGGTTATGTGAGTGTTTGAAAGGAATCATAAGAATAATTTTAAAACTAATTACTTAATTTAAGCAGAAAGTGTGTTAATTTTATTAAAACATGTAATCAAGCTAATTAGTTATTTAAGTTATATTCATATTCCTTAGGTGGAATGTATCTGTACGTCAGAAATGAAAAGAAAGAAAAATCACCAATGAAAATTCATAGCTAATGAGATCTCTAGACTTTTCAAAGAACAAAATTGTTCTTATATTAGGTTCAAATTATTGTAATTGGAGCAAATCAAATGTACACAATTAGTAAATTATGTTCGCGTGGCTCTGATAAATATGAGCTGTACCTCAAGTTGAAAAACACTTCTCTAAACAAAGAGGTTGAGCAATCTATACTCCAGATTTTATAGAAAGGGCCTTTTCTGACAGCTAGAAAAGTTAGCAGATCTACTTTCACCTATTTATTCATCAGGTCATGGGATATGCAGCTGTCAATTCTGATAAGATTTATTTTACCCTAATCAGTGGTCGCATGGTCTAACGCGTCGTTCTCGTGTGGATTGCCGGTTAAGAGGAGATCGAGGTTCGAATTCCACTCGGATGTACTGACGGGGTCCTCCTAAAATGGTTTACCACTCTTCCTCCACACCAATGTGGATACATTTCCTTTAAAATGTAACTTTATTCATCGGTGTTCCATTAGTAAAATTATTGCATGCATATGACCCGAACGGGTAGAAATACGCGAGGGAAAATAAAAATAGAACCTATAAAATTACATTAATCAAATAGTAAAATGTTATAATTGTTGAAAGAAAAAAAAAATCTTTCTAAAAAGCTTTTCCTATTGGAGTTAAGAGTCTGACCACTGAATCACAGAGAACATTATTATTACTAGCACCGCGTCTTACTACCCGTTCGGGTTATACGCACTTACGCTAATGTGTAATGGTAGGGTGATTGTGCGATGGAATGGAGGACCTANTATTATTATTATTATTAGCACCGCGTCTTACTACCCGTTCGGGTTATACGCACTTACGCTAATGTGTAATGGTAGGGTGATTGTGAGATGAAATGGAGGACCTACAGTTTAACGTGGAATCCGAACCACGGTGGAGGCCTGGCATTCCCCACATTCCCAAGATGTCTTGTCAGAGGTGAAGGAAGGGTTTGGTAATCAGATAAATCTGTGCCGGGACCGAGGACACAGAGAACAGACTTGTGCCTTTCAGCTACAGCGCTCCTGACATACAACAGTACTGAAACCTTACAGGCCAAGGTTTTTCGACACGGACCTTATTTACTAACACGAAGGACCTTGTAGGGTACGCGACCTAGTAGTCAATGAACTAATGGAGTAGGCGAGGAGAGAGGCGGCGGCGGATCATTGTGGCCCACGTGACGAAAGCCCGTCAAGTCAATCCTTTTATACCCAGTCATGATTACAAGAGCGGGCTTCACGATTGCGTCAGCTTTACCTCACAGAAATACAGTTAATTTTCATAGAAAGAACCTTATTTTTGTCTCGGCTGTCTCTTTTGGTAGATATACCAATGACTATAAAATGGAGGTGACCTGGCGGTCTAGGGGTAAGGTGTCAGACTTCTATGCTGGCGGCCGGGGTTCAATCCTCGGTTCCGGCACAGATTTATCTGATTACCAAACCCTTCCTTCACCTCTGACAAGACATCTTGTGAATGTGGGGAATGCCAGGCCTCCACCGTGGTTCGGATTCCACGTTAAACTGTAGGTCCTCTATTTCATCTCACAATCACCCTACCATTACACATTAGCGTAAGTGCGTATAACCCGAACGGGTAGTAAGACGCGTTGCTAATAATAATAATAATAAAATGGATATCCTACTCCATTACGCAACAGGGTACTTATAACACTATTGCACTACCAATGCCAACCACCCCTCTCGTCACTTCCCCGTCAGCTCCATAACCTTAGCCACGCTTCATCGTTCATTGCCTAAGCTAAGCTCTGGCAACCTCCCCTTTCAGGGAATAAACACGAATAATCAATGTGTTTATTTTTCTCAGAGCAGTATCCCCACCTTCTTTATCTTCACTTCCCCTTCTCCAGCTCCGCTTCACTCACAAAGATTCTACGCCAAGGTTATTCCCACCTCCCTTTTAATTCCCTTCCTCAGCTTCAATACGCTCACCGCGACTCAATGCCGAGTTTTCTCCCACCTCCTTCACCATCACTTTCTTTTTTCCGCGATTTTACGTCCAGCTCTTCCTCACCTCCTTCACCATCGCTTTCTCTTCCCCACGATTTTACGCCAAGATCTCCCCCCTCCTTCTTCACCGGCACTTTCTTTTCCCCACGATTCTACACCAAGCCCTTTTCCATCTCCTTTATCATCACTTCCCTTCTCCAGCTCTGCTCCTCTCACCACGATTTTACGCCAAGCTCTTTCTCCCCTACTTCACCACCACTTTCTTTTCCCCACGATTCTACACCAAGACCTCTTCCTTATCTCCTTCATCATCACTTCCCCTTCTTCAGCTACTCTTATGCTCACCGTGATTCTATCTCCTACTCTACCTCCACGCAGAGTTCGAACTTATGGAACTGGTGAATTTCCTTCCAGTCAAGAAGGAATCTGAAGTCATCCGAAAATTGCCCGAGCGGTTCTAGCAGTCCTCCTTCAAAAAAAAAAGGAGTGAGCGCCTCTTTTTACGAGCAGCAACAGAGGCGAATACAAAATAGTAAAATCTTATCAATGTTGAAAGAAAAAAAAAAAATTATCCCTTCCCGGTCTAAGAAAATTGGACAACACAGAGGCTATATTCCATTCACGGTAGGAATTACTCTCTGAAAGGTCTTTTTTCCTACCAATATCCTACTATATAGTAGATTTATGGTAGGGAAAAAGGCCTTTCAGAAGTCAACTCCTACCGTGAATGGAATTTAAGTGGTTAGTGTGGCCAACCACAAGTCTATAGGCGGGACTGGATATCGAATGAAGTGGATCGATACCTCTTATCAATAATATACCGCACCTGTGTTTTTCCAGTGAAAAGATCGGGGTTCGAGTCACGACCGGGTATATTGAGGGTGTTTATTTTTTACAAAATGGTTTCCCACGCTCTCTTCACACAAATACGTGTGCATTACCTTTAAATGCTACCTTCACCACGACCTGGCGTAATTAATATGTACAACCTAATAAGAACTGGTGAAAGTAGACATCGACGAGAAAAACATATTTTGCAAAACATAGATGGGTCCTAAAATAATTTTACATTTGTCTATGGGCTCGTTCTGTTATTTAGATATAACACTTCTTTAACTAGGATTGGGCTATATCATTGTTGTTGTCTTAGGTTAATCTAGTTTGTAAGCAACCTGCTGATGTAACTATGTGTTTAGAAATTTCACGTTAAATGCCCTAATTAAAAAAGGATAAAGGAATGTTTTTGAAACCTTTTACTGTTTTCCTTAACAAAACTAGCCAATCAAGAGTTTAGCCAAGCGTATAGCCCGAATGGGTAGTAAGACACGGAGCTAAAAAGAAAGTCTAGCCCAGAGTCACTTATTCGACTCCTGGCAGATGCCCTCGCCCTCGGTGTGTGAGCTTATACAAGCAGCACATACAAGGGTTGCCCATATATAGACATCTATCAAGTTCCACGATGGGATGACGTCACCCGCTATGTTTAGTAGCTATAGAAGCAGGGGCGGCCAGTGTTGACGTTTACAGAGAGAAAGTTAGACATTATTATTATTAGCACCGGGTCTTACTACCCGTTCGGGTTATACGCACTTACGCTAATGTGTAATGGTAGGGTGATTGTGAGATGAAATGTAGGACCTACAGCTTAACGTGGAATCCGAACCACGGTGGAAGCCTGGCATTCCTCACATTCACAAGTTGTGATTAATACACATCTTGTCAGAGGTGAAGGAAGAGTTTGAAAATCATATAAATCTGTGCCGGGACCGGGGATTGAACCCCGGCCGCCAGCATATAAGTCTGACACCTTACCCCTAGACCGCCAGGTCACCAAGTTAGGCACTAGAATAGTCTATCAGGAATTCATAAAAGCCCGAAACCAAGATGGGTTTATAACGTTAGTGAGTAAAGTTGTCCAATAGTAGGAGAACAAATAGGGAGTAATGAAGTACTAATACAACACAATTTGTACAGTAATACCTTACCCCCCTCCCCCCATTATTAAGTAAAATAATTTAATACACAAAAATCAATTTTAAGCTTCTTGACCAAATACCTACGTTTCCTGGGCATTTGATCAACCAAAATATGTGGATTTTGGATTTTTGGAGAATTTAAACCTTTAAACTATGTTTACAAGTACAGTATATATGTATTATTATGTGTCCTGTTTTACGACAGGTTCGTTCCTTTTGTCAGCGAACATAGACGACCGATGCTTTCTTAGAACTTCATTCTTTCCACCGGATCTTCTCAAGTCTTCTCCAACACCACACTTCAAAGCTCTCCAAGTATTTATGTTTCATTTTCCTGACTGCTCATGTTTCCGATTCCTATAGTGCGATCCTCCAAATGCAGTATTTCTCAGTTCCAAACTCAATTTGATGGTCAGCAGTAACCTCTTCTTGTTGAAAACCGACTTGGCTATGAAAATCCTCGAACTAATTTTCCAAGGTGCATAGGTGTATAGTATCATAGAAAATAGTTTTGTGTTAATGCCAGTAAACCCATACTCGATGTACAGTTAAAAGTTTTGTCAATACTTAACCTAAATGCAACATCTGATGGGTACTTAGCTACTTAGGCCACCCTTTTAATAGTACCGTTATCACTAGTCAAAAGAAATTACTACTTTGTTGAAATCAAAAACGTCATTGATTAGATAAACGAAACCAAAAACAGTAAAATATAGTAGGTTTAATCCAATCATTTAAAAAACTGCTTTATTTAATTAATTTAAAATGGTAAGTATTAAGTTGTTTTAAAGCCTTTTAAGTTTAACACCAAGGGCTCAGTCCAAGGAATAGTGATGAAGTGGGAAGGTTATGAATAAATGCACCAGCATTAGGATAGAGGGAGAGAAAAAGAGCAGTTTCAAATTAGATTTGTTGCATATTATTTTTTGAAAACACAATTTAGAAGCTTTTTAATTTGTATGAAATAGCACTTCGTAGCGTCTTAAGATAGTTACTCAATATCATATTTAATATTTTGATTTATAAAGCACATAGGACTTGGTGGTTAAATTTTAACATAGCACATAGGACTTGGTGATTAGATTTTAACATAGTACATAGGACTTGGTGGTTAAATTTTAACTTAGCACAAAACTCAAGGTTTTTCATCTTAGTAATTTAAACTAGGAAAAGGTAACAAATTTAGTTTACTGGCTAATCTTAATATTACGTTTACAGCTGCCCTTTGACCTACTTTTGCAATGAGAAAATATATTGATACAGATTGACGCATAGGATGGAAATTCTGGTGTTAACCAAAATAGATTCAAAACTTTTTTTTAGTTAACACCAGATTATTAAATTAATCCTTTAAAAACCTTGGTGTCAAAAGTAGCGGTAAAGTGAAATAGATGAAGCACATTCTTTTTTAATCAAATAGTGCATCCACGTTGTAAATTGTATCCCCTCTTGGTGACCTGGTGGTCTAGGGGTAAGGTGTCAAGACTTCTGTGCTGGGGGTCCGGGGGTTCAATCCTCGGTCCCGGCATAGATTTATCCGATTACCAAACCCTTCCTCCACCTCTGACAAGACATCTTGTGAATGTGGGGAATGCCAGGCCTCCACCGTGGTTCGGATTCTCACCCTACCATTACACATTAGCGTAAGTGCGTATAGCCCGAACGGGTAGTAAGACGCGGTGCTAATAATAATAATAATAATAATATCCCCTCTTTCCAAGAAAATTCCTGTGTATTTCCTCTTGACTGCACTTTTGTTCACTAGCCTATTAAATTAAACGTACTGTAGAAATAAAAATAATACTGTACCAAATTTAAACATTTTTGTTTTCCTTAACTGAATACGATCGGACTATCCTGCTTCACATTTATCATCTCAGTCCACCTCTTCTAAGTGTGGTCACATTGCTCAACAGGAACCCGCACCCTTCTAAAACAACAGGCGCCAACAATCTTCCCGATAAGGAAAACAGGAAGACCACAGTTATAATCGGCGCTTCCTGCAGTCCGCTATGGACACCCATTTCAGGATTGAGGAACGTAACGTTTGTTTATCCATTAAAATGGGAAGGAGAATGGCATTTTGAGCTTGCGTGGTCTTCAATAGTGATTGGTAGTTCAATACTATGGAGTCTTTTATATAGAATGGCAATGCGTTCTTGTGGGGTATTAAATAGAAAACAACCCGCCTCGGTGGCGTAGTTTGCTAACGCGCTAGTCGTGTTGAGCTCGACTACTGAGGACGGGGCGATCGAGGTTCGAATCTCGGTCGGGTGAACTGGGGGGTGGTTTTTCCTAAATGGTTTTCCACTCTCCCTCCACGCAAATGCGGGTTCACTTCCTCTAATTCAACCTTCCCAATTCCTAATCCATTAGGGTAATTAGTACTTAAAGCGTATAACCCGAACGGGTAGTAAGACAAGGTGCTAAATATTATTATTATAATAGATAACAGCAGTTCTATCTTGTGGAGTCTTTAATAGATAATGGCAGTTCGATCTTGTGGAGTATTCATAGATAATAACAGATCGATCTTATGGGGTCTTAAATAAATAATGGAAGTTCGATCTTTTGGGGCCCTACTCACTGCAATAGTTATAAATATGCGCACTGGAGGGCCCAAGGACAAATAAATCAATCTCGTACTGTGTAGTTTGCCGATGAGAGGGACATCGGGGTTTAAATCCTTTACCGATGTAAAGAGGTGCTTTCTCTAAGTAATTTTCCACTCTCCCCCTAAGAATATGCATGTCCACTTCCTCCACCTTCCTCTGAAATTATACCTCCCTATCCCTAGCCCATTACTGAAAATAAAAGTATAGAGAGAATCGGTAACAGGTCGCCATGCAAAAAAAACATCACAATGCTTAGCAATAATTATTCGCGAGCTTAAACCTTTGGCGCGGCATGATTTTGTCAACTCTTTATTTATAAAGCTGGCAAAAAAAAAAAAAATTGCAACCCACCAACTGTAAGACATTGGTCTAAATTGTTGTTTGTTCGAGAAACAACAAATACGTCTTGTCAGTTGCAACTGTCCAACACAACGGGAAGATAAACGTGGTAGCACTGCCTTTTGTGGACAATGCACGTCAAGCTGTTCCTTGTGTCATCTGTAAAACATTGTTGGTCGTAGTTTGGCAAACAGGACTAACGCAAGTAGAGGGGACATTTTCAGTAAGTATGACGTGCGTGTCATAAATATCTTGATGAAATCTTTTACAAAGTATCAATAACACTAGTCTAAGAATACGGGACTCTAAAAGAAAGGACGCGAACATCTCCAGTTTATTAAATGCTATCGGATGTTTCTTAAATAATGACAAACATCTCTCCACCAGGTTTGCTAGTGTTTTCCTACCCCGGTTAAACGTTTCTATGCCGATCAATGAGATTTTATATTTTATCTCTCTCTCCCCTTCCAAAGAACAGGTGACCTTGAAGGAAAGGATGAATACAATATATTGTTCCTAATGTTTGACAATAATAGAATTAAAAGCACACACGTTATAATAACATTATGGGTGACCTGGCGGTCTAGGGGTAAGGTGTCCGACTTCTGTGCTGGCGGCCGGACTTCAATCCTCGGTCCCGGCACAGATTTATCTGATTACCAAACCCTTCCTTCACCTCTGACAAGACATCTTGTGAATGTGGGGAATGCCGGGCCTCCGCCGTGGTTCGGATTCCACGTTAAACTGTAGGTCCTCCATTTCATCTCGCAATCACCCTACCATTACACATTAGCGTAAGTGCGTATAACCCGAACGGTTAGTAAGACGCGGTGCTAATAATAATAATAATAATAAAATTAATGGAACAGATTAACTTTTTTTAGAACTAATAGTTTCGATTTTCTAAAATGTAACATGTGTTTGATAATGTTTTTAAACTTTATTAACATTTTAATCAAGTTTTGGTCATTTACTTTTTTAAATATTGACGGTAACTTTGTGTTTATGATTTTAGCTGTGGATTTTTTTAGCCCCGTGTCTTACTACCTGTTAGGGTTGTATGCCTATGTACTAATTACACTAATTAGTTAGAGATTATGAAGGCTTAATTGATAGGAAATGCACCCATTCACGTGGAGGGAGAGTGGAAATCTACTTAGGAAAACCACCCTCAGTGCACCCGAAGGGGATCAAACTCCGATCTCTCCATCTTCAGCAGTTTAGTCCAACACGATATCAGCGCGTTAGACCATGCAGACACCGAAGCGGGCAGCTGTGAATTGTACTGTTGCTTTCATACATATTTATAAATCTAGTCCATCCATTTTATTAGGACATTTGTGCTTTTGATTCTAATTATTGTCAAACATCATGAATTGAAAAGTGCCTCAGGACAGTAACCAAAATATTTAAAAAAAAATTATTATGACTCTTTCTTCCCTTAGACAAACCAATGTGTTAACGCTTTTTGGTGGTGAGATATAGAACTTCTATTTTAAGTTCAATGAATCGTATTAGTGTAGATATATGCACATTTGATTTCCTGTATATATCGTTGGATTATGGTAGGAAGGAATTTATAAAACAAACCTTTTTTGCCGTCAAGGTGACCTGGCGGTCTAGGGGTAAGGTGTCAGACTTCTATGCTGGCGGCCGGGGTTCAATCCTCGGTCCCGGCACAGATTTATCTGATTACCAAACCCTTCCTTCACCTCTGACAAGACATCTGGTGAATGTGAGGAATGCCAGGTCTCCACCGTGGTTCGGATTCCACGTTAAACTGTAGGTCCTCCATTTCATCTCACAATCACCATACCATTGCACATTAGCGTAAGTGCGTATAACCCGAACGGGTAGTAAGACGCGGTGCTAATAATAATTTTGCCGTCAACGGTGATTAGGGGCCAGTACACTTTACTTTATTATTAGTATTAGTATTAGTATTATTTTATCATTATTGAAATGTATTTAAAGTGGATGTTTCATATCACATGACTACCTAAAACATATGAAAATTGTTTCAGTAACTTTTATAATTGTCAAAAAAGTTCCATCCTATCTAAATCTGACTGAACATTTCAACGGACCTCTTCTGGCCTCTACCCCTTCAGGCCAAACAGGAAGGACAGTACTAGTAAATAGTCCTGTAGAACCCTTCTCTCTTCCTGCCAGGGACTTCACTACGAACCACTGAAGCTAGGACACATAGGATAAACCTTTCAAAACATTTTGATAAAAAGTAAATTTCAAGTTGCCAACCTTGACAAATTGTAACCAGTGTGTATTTATCTTAGAATTGTCAAAATTGATACTATGAAAAAAACAACTGACCCCTGCAGAACATGGTCCATAAATACATGAAAGCATAAATCAAAAGGTTGACACAAAATAGGTTTTAAAAAGTCAATAGTTAATTAGTCTAAATAATTCTACTTTTGCCCTAATTGATACTAACTTTTAACTTACATAAATCAATGCGAATAAGCTTGTTACTCTATTTAAAAAGTCTAGGAACGTAATGAATTATTAAAAATAACTGAACAAAATAGGGTGTTCGAAAACAAGGTGATTAGGAATATATTTGGTCCAAAAAGAGATTAACTACTGTGGAGTGGAGAAGGTTACATAATGATGAGTTACATACCCATATTAATTGTACGATATTAGTGATATATCAAATCTTGCAGATTACGGTGGGAAGAAAATGCAGTTCTAATGGGGGATTCTAGAATCTTATTCAGGGTGTTGACTGATAAACCCAATGCGAAGAGACCATTGGAAAGACCTTGACGCAAATGGGAGGATAACATTAGAATGATCCTGAAAGTTACAGGATGTAATGAGGTGAAATGGATAGATCTAGGTCAAGATAGGGCTATGGTGTAATGAGGTGGACTGGATAGAACTTGCTTACGATATAAGTAGAATGTAATGAGGTGGAATAGATAGAACTAGCTAATGAGAGAGAGAGAGATGGCGTACTTTTATAAGTGCGGCAGTGAACTTTCGAGTTCTCAATGCCATAGCGTAAGTAAGCTATAGTGGCTATGACTTATGATATAGCAATTATATCCCCAAGTCCTTAATATACATATTTTTAATGTCCAATAAGGTTCTTTCTATGGCGATCATACTCTAATGTATGACGTTGACTTGTCCTTGCATCAATGCTGCAAAGTAACGGCCGGCCGGCCTTTATGAGGCAAGCCTACTTTTCCAACGCCTGCGGGGCTCGAATCAAGTCTGATTTGCCGAGGTGGGATCTCGAGTGGTACAGCCTTTGAGAACGACCTTGGAATTTGTCTCGAAGGCGAGAACGGTTAATCAGAACTGTTTACCAACATTCTAGTAAGGCCAGATTCTTGACCGATAGCGCTGCTTGGACAGCTTTTAGCACGACTGACCTCTGAATATCCCCCCCCTCCCCACTGTGTCTTATCATTCGTCCGGGCTATACGTGCTTAAAGTGTGTTAATGAGGTGGAAATGACGAGTTTAGAGGAAATGTACCAGCATTTATGTGGAAAAAGAGTGTGAAGCTATTTAAACCTACCATCTCGGGATTCAATCCCGACTTTAATGTCACCGGAAGACATACTAGATGAGCTTGACATTTAGTCAACGCGCCCACCGATGTGCGGCTTATATATAACGCATGTATATTATTATTATTATTATTAACACGGCGTCTTACTACCCGTTCGGGTTATACGCACTTACGCCAATGTGTAATGGTAGGGTGATTGTGAAATGAAATGGAGGACCTGCAGTTTAACGTGGAATCCGAACCACGGTGGAGGCCTGGCTTTCCTCCATTCACAAGATGTCTTGTCAGAGGTGAAGGAAGGGTTTGGTAATCAGAAAAATCTGTGCCGGGACTGAGGATTGAACCCCGGACCCCCAACACAGAAGTCCAACACCTTACCCCTAGACCGCCAGGTCACCCAACGCATGTATAGTTTCGGTGATTTTGCCTTCCCCCCACCCAAACTCACATCGTTGGGCACGTGGACTAAGGCATCAAACTCATCTGCTCTGGTGACGGAGAAGGTTGTTGTTCAAATCCCTGCCGGCCATACCGAGTTTTTTTTTTCTAGATGTTTTCCAATCTCCCCTCCACGCAAATGCGGGCATATTTTTCTAAAGTATATCTTTCCCCAGCCTATTTTATTAGTGTGATTAAAGAACCGGTATCCCAGCCGGGCCGATAGGACTCGGATAAAAAACCCTATTTGCATATCGCTAAAAGGGCGAAGGGCGAGTGTGTCCCCTGCACGTCAGCGGAGTGTATTGACGTCACAGGTGTCAGTGAACGTACTCTCCCATCCTATCCTGCACACAGAGAGGGAACAAACATGTCTGCCAGGTAAAATGAGGCACGGTGTATGAGACGCGAGCTGGCTGACGACACCGTTACGAGACTCCCTGCCCGTCCTATTTTAAACCACGGCGCGTCACTTGCTGTCCTCCCACAAACTCGTCTGTGACGGGGGAGGTATTGGTACAAATATCGGCTGGGTGTGTGCTAAATGGTTAACCACTCATAGAAATAGACTACACTTATTTTCATTTCTACTACCAAACAATACATTAGGGACTCGTTGAACTCGTGTGGATTCAAGGAAATGCTTTATCATTATTATTATTATTATCACCGCGTCTTACTACCTGTTCAGGTTATACGCACTTACGCTAATGTGTAATGGTAGGGTGATTGTGAGATGAAATGAAGGACCTACAACGTGGAATCCGAACCACGGTGAAGGCCTGGCATTCCCCACATTCACAAGATGTCTTGTCAGAGGTGAAGGAAGGGTTTGGTAATCATATAAATCTGTGCCGGGACCGAGGATTGAACCCCGGCCACTAGCATAGAAGTCTGACACCTTACCCCCTAGACCGCCAGGTCACCAATAAATACTTATCCATACAGAAATAGAGGATGAGACTAATCAAGCTTTTTCACTCTTAATGCTCGCGGTAATCGTGAGTAAATGGTTGCATATTTTTTCTTAAAACTTGCCCTCCCAACCCCCCTCCCTCGATCCCAGCAAGAGATCGGTGAAGGTGGAGAGGAGGGGGTATTTATGGAACCATGCCCCAACTCCTCTACAATTCAAACAAGTGCCAAAGTTTTGATCAACCAAATTATGACTATTGAAACAATCAATTAAAATACATGGTTCGGTGCACCGCACAGAATTTCACCCGTTTATATATTAGAATGGACGTTGAAAAGGAATCAAGTTTATAAACTCTTTTCCAGTAATAGAAATTACGAGGAAATGGCTGAACAAATTTTGACAAACGAACTTTCATTATAAAGGTTAAGGGTCTAGGATGTTGGGGAAAAATAGTAGTTTCCAACGAAAATCTGATTTTCATAGAGAATTTTAAGATTTTCATTCTTTGTTTACATCACAAAAGAAACCCTGATTTGTGCAAGAGTGTATATAAAAAAATATTTCTCTCTGACTACAAACAATACAAACTCAACTCCTACTGCAGTGGTTTGGTATAACAACTGGGAGGATCACGGCAACTATATGTATTATTTATCAAACAAACCGATAATATTATGTTAAACATATATCATTTTTTGCAGCGTTATTTTTTATACTTTCTCTTCTTTGTCTTTAAATAATGACTGAACCTATATTGAACAACAGCCACTCATCTTAAAGGTTAGGGGTTCAGGATGTCGCCAAAATAGTAGTTTCTAATGAAAAACCTATTTTCCCGGCCAATTTTCATCTCTTCGTTCTTTGTTTACATAACCATGGAAACAATCGAAGTTGTAATGCAAGCCCTGATTTGTGCATGATAAAATATTGTTGATAGGTGGGAAATAATAGCTCAACTCTTATTTAAGTTGTACGGTGCGACAAATATAAAAATGATGGCAAAATTTTATATATACTAAACAAACCAATGATTGTAGATTTGAAATATATAGATTTGTTTGCATTTAAATATTCCTTCTTAATTTTTGAATATTTACCTCCGATAACAAAATGGCCGTTATAATAGCTGATCCTAGCACATCTTTTACCTACATTATTTGATTGAAGAAATTAATTTCCTAAACTGGGAAAACATTTATTGTTATTGGAATGTTGTTATCATTAATTTGCATTTATATCAACAATAATGAATATAATTCACGAATTAAAAAGTTAAGAACTCAATTCCATGAAAATATTTTCTTAATGTTTTGTTTCGTGCATGAATGAATATAAATTAAAATAATAACATTATGTTTGAATATCTTTTGGTAAGTAGTATAGTTTCAAACATTTATAGAATGTACTTGAAATGTGTTTAAAGATTCATTTTAATAATTTAAGTATGAGTTTTGGTGTTAATTTTCTCAAATAGTATCACAAGACCAATCAGTTCAGTAAATGTTTCCAAGCTGCTACTTAATTTTGTGTGTATGTGTATAGTATTTTAAAGTGATATTTTGTGTATCTCAATGAGGCTTACAGGAATGGCATGAGAAAGCGAGAGAGTGTAGAATGAAATTTATAACGACAACGTTCGAAGTGATGATGATGATGATGACAAGGAAGAGGGTAAGACCTAGTAAAACTATAAAGTTGAATGAAGTAGAGCTGAGAAAATTGCAGAAGGTAAATGATCTTTGAAACGTGATTGAGACGAAAGGTGGAAGTAGAGAGGATTGAATGAGAAAGAGGACAGCGGGGAGAATTGTTCTATAGGTGTGTAAGAGACCTGATATGGAGAAGAGAAGTGCCCTGGAAATGTAAGGAAGGGTTGTACCCATTGTCACATATGCAGCAAAAGCATGGACAATGAATGTAATAGAGGCTAAGAAATTGGAGAATATGGGAATACAGTTTGTGGGGAACATTATAAATTAAGTTATTCAGGTAAGAATAGGAGTACAGGGAGTAAGTGCATGGAATAGTAGATGAAGCATATGTTATGAGCATGTAATGACTAATGAGAACGGATAAAGAGAGGATATCAAAGAAAACGATGGAAATGAAGTTATGTATGAAAAAGACCGCAAGGGAGGCCTAGAAAAAAAAAGGGAGGAACAGATATCAAAAAGTGTGCAAGTGAGAGGAGACGAATGGAAGCAATTAAAGGAGTAAGACTGTTGGAAGAATAGATGAAGAAAGAGGCATTTTACTAAATTGACCCGGCCACAGGCTGGAAACAGTTGATGATGATGATGATTAAATAATATTTATAAATTTTACTATGCACCAACAACTTTGAGGGTTCAATATTTGGGGGTACGTAAATAGAAAAGGTTGAATATCACTAGTCCAAGGAATACGCCAGGAGAAGGGACAATGGGGTTGGGGGTAAGGGGATTCGTGTCATCATGTGATTTATCACTATGGTTCTTTCATCCCTTCTTCCCACCAATGCAGATATTTTTTTTTTTCTACACGTTCACTATCTCTCAGACCCTTGACACAAGGGGAAAATAGCCTTGGTGTCAAACATGTTATTATTTTTTGCAGAGCTAGGGCACTCGGTAACCAAGAGTGTAGGTCCTACTCCCCCAATCCTTGCAAACCGCAGACACAAAAAGGTAACCTTATACAGAAGATTGCCAATGGCTACTCCCTGGAGCACAATGAAACGTAAGAGGGGGGAAGAAAGGGTTTATGGGAGAAGGACTTACCAAAAATGTTTTCCAACCGGAACACATACGTAACGTTCAGTAAAATGTGAATTTTTCTTGATACATTAATTTATTTGTATTGTTATTTTGAAGTTCTTTCAGGATATTTTTAAAACTAGTGGTCACGTGCTGAAGCACATGATTAGTCGAATAAAATAGAATAGTGACATCAAAATTAAATAATAAATCTAGCAGATTTATATCAGTGTAAAGTTATTATTTTATTTGGTAATTCAATATTCTTACTAATAATTTATTGTTTTAGATAATTTGAAAAATAATAAAACATGTTTATATAAAATAAATATTGATGTATTTTTTCCCACAAGTAATTTTGTTTTCTATTTTGCAGTTGTGTTTCTTGGACAAGAATTTTACAACTATTTTCTTAAAATTATATTAAACCAATTTTTCGTGCGTTCATGTTTAGTTATTTATTTAAAGGTGGGGAATACGACCGTGTAAACTGATGAATTGTTTTCCACCGTATATTCACGCAAACGTTGGTACATTTCCTCTATTTAATACTAGTATGCGGATATCCCGGACGGTTAGAAAGAGGTGATGCACATTTTTAAAAAAAATCACTGTTTACAAGATTGCGTTGAAATATTTAATCCCAGTCTTTGATATAATAACATATTACCGAGCTTAAAGCCACACCTACCACTTTTGATTTTAATTTTAACATCAACATTGTATTTATTATTTGTGGGGAAATTGCTGTAATTTATAACTCTTCCATTTCATAGTTCTAAAACAAATATTTTTGGAATTATTAAAAGTTATTTCATGTTTGTATCAACTACTATCGCATTTTTATTGATGTTTTTCTACCAAATCCCTAAAACTTCAATACATGTGTGATTTTTTTTTAAATGTACAACAGTGCATATATTGTGAAAAATCGCTAACAATTTTTTTTCCATATAACTATTAACGGTTGGTTTTATAAAGCCGAATGTGACACCCAAAAGAAAATGCAAAATAGAACTCAAACGTGGTAGGTATAACCTTAAGTATTTTATTATGTAGCACGATTCTAGAAAATTATTCTTAATTAAACTGTTTTGTACGATTGTATTTTATTTCCATTACCGCTAACACTCAGCCAGTTTTACGTATTTTATTGCAAATAACAATCTTTGACGAGAGATATTGAAGATGACACGTTGGCGCAGAAACTGATCGTTAAGAACAAAATGTTACTTACTGTAATAATACTTGCTGTAAGAGCTTTTGACTTGCATCCAACAAACCTATTTGCACATTCCAATGAGCCCGGTGATAAATAAAAACATGTTGTGGAGTCATGTGACTGAATGACTAGGTATTTATATTCCACGAAGACCTCAATACGGCGAAAGTGCCGTATAACTCCGGTCATGCTTTGTTTTGCACACCGACATTTTAGCATAAGGTCAAACCATCCAGGAAGGAAAATAAAAACTAGAATAAATGTAAAACAAACGATGTTTACTAGTTAAGATTAAATTATTATTACTATTAGCACCGCGTTTTACTACTTGTTCGGGTTGTACGCACTTACGCTAATGTGTAATGGTAGGGTGATTGTGAGATGAAATGAAGGACCTACAGTTTAACGTGGGATCC
>CABFVX010008928.1:0-21033 GCA_902151425.1 Timema shepardi | reverse complement strand
TAGGAAAACACGGGAGCGGAATAGAGCAGGACGGACATCACACAGAGCAGAAAAAGTCTGATCTTGTGACCGTATTCCAGCGGACTTATTTGTTATAAACATTAGCCAGTACTTTGTTAATTCTAGCCCGGTACTTTGCCGATGTTTAACATCGCTCTTGCAATCGGGCCATAGTGTATGATTCTTCAAAACTTTTATTTTTCCAACTAGTTAATTATATGTCAGATTAGATTTTAGCTATAGGGCTATCCGAATAGTCAAGTACACTTGACGACTTTACACTTTACATGCACTTGAGATCTAAGACTTCAAAAGACTATTTGAACGGAAAAATCTTTTTCACACCCTTGATTCTGCAGTGCTGCTTCCTACCAATGATCTTAGAAACTATTTTAAACGCTTTCTATCAATGCGAATTAGCGTTGGCACAGATTTATGATGTACTTTGATTTGTGATTTGTACTATTTGCATACTATTTGTAAAGTGATTATCTGTGAATGTTTACTTTTTTCTATTGATACACCTAAAAAATATATATCATTAAATTTTTTGATAAATTTAACTTTCCTATTTTAGTTTAATTATTTTGTTTTAATGTTCGATCAATAGAACTGAAGCTAAATAGTAGACCTGGGTCATTAAACCAACACATGAATTACTAAATAGTCCTGTAGAAGTTACTATATAATGATTAGCTGGCTAGATCATGTGATATTCATCATGTAACATTCATTTAACGTGAAAGACCTCCCAAGACATCTATTAAGTTAAGTTAACCTTAAGTGAACGTTAAGTTTATCATGATCCCGGCATCACTGGCCCATGCGACCACTGAAGCAGGTAACACCTTTTAATTTTAAGATAGTACCTATAGTGATTTTTTTTTAACCAAGGCTTTGGTTTGGGGATATTTCACTTCTCAATATTTTGCTCAACATCTCAACTACCATCTACAGACTCCGTATCCATAAGTCCATGGTCTTTAGGAAATTGATGCCACAATATCAGATTTCTCTAATTATATAGTCCTGATCTGTATTCTTATCCAAGTCCTTACTCTGTAGAAGTTGCTCAACTTGGACATTCTATGTACTACTTTTACATACTACCAATCACAGCTAATTATGTGTGTCTGTCTGTGTGTATGCATACATATAAAAGCGCCAATGATAGCTTTGCTTGTTTTGTCTCGATTCAGATTACTAGTAGGCTTACATTAATTGCATTTTCAGGCAAAAGCAAACACTAACTATAATTTTGACAGTTCAAATCGTGTAATAAATATATTTATTGTTATTGTACATTTCTTACATTTAAAAAATATCCTGAACATTTTCTCAAAAAAGTAGTTTTAGTTGATCAGATGACTTCTTGAATTCTCTGACACACTAATTGGTTTGCATGGTCACGTCCTAACTGTTTATACGCAAATATAATTTCTCCAGTACTATGAATACAGAGTTTGTGTTTTGCACCACTTCAATGTCATGCCCTTTCCAGGATCTTTTGTGACTGATTTGATTTCTGTTGCAGAGGAAGTACCATAATTATGTGGAGTGTGTTATTTTACATGTTGGAACATACATGTTCAAATGGCTTTTGAGCAACATACTTAGAGAGTTTTAAAAGATTTCTGCAATAAGGTATGTCACCCAAAAGGCATGCTTAAGAAATTTTGATCAAGGTTCCCCCAATATCTATAAGAGGACTCATCGAATTATATTTGTATGACATCCTTGAGTTAAAGCAAAAGGTTAGTCAGCTAAAAGAAAAGGTGTAATGCAATCCTGTGACTAGTAAACCTCTTCAGGTAAGTCTCCTAATAAATAGCATCCCTGTAGACAATGTATAGCTACTTTATATGCAATATAGCCTATACATCCTTTATATAGTAAAAATAATAGTGCGTTAATGTTTATGACCTATGACTTAGCCGAATATGTAGTACACCTATCATAAGATTTTTCTTATATTTTTTAACCAAAATATTAACATTTTATGATTAATCTTATCTTAACCAATTATTATACCAAATCAATATAGCCTATTTACTGGTAGGACTGAAGACAGGGAAATCATGGTTTGAATTCTGGCTAGGTGAACTGAGGGCTGTTTTCCATAAATGGTTTTCCACTCTTCCTCCATACTGCAGGGTGTCTACCATTCGGGAAAACGGGAATTTGAGGGGATCAGGAAAAAACCGGATTAAGTCGGGACTTTGGCAAATTATAATAAAAATCCAGGAAAACGTTTTATTCAAAATATGAAAGATAATAATCATTAAATAATAATGTTATTCAAACTGTAGTTTATCTATTTGTAGCTGTGTAATAAATGTTATAATTCCTAGTAAACAATGTTAATACAAATCTAAAAGAATGTTTATTTAAATTTTAAAACTTATTATTATTCATAAAAAATATTAATATAATAATTAGGGGGAGGCGGGTAGTTAGAAGGATGTGATATACTTTTTAGTCTGGAATTTTAGGAAATGATCAGGATAAATCAGGGGAAAAGTCAAGAATTTTATTGGTCAAGTTGAGTAGACACCATGAATACAAATGCAAATACACTTACTCTAAATACAACCTTCCTCATCAGGGGTGGATTGGAAAACTCCAAACGGCCCGGGACTGCAAATATGTTGGCCCTTAGCATATATTAAGATCTACCATTGAACCTATGTTTCAGTGTAAGCTGAATTGGCGAGGTGAAATATGTATATCTTTATTATTAGCTAAATTAACCTTGAGACCATTTCAGCTACATTAACAATGATTAGTTTTTTCTAACATGGGCCAAAATGCTTCCAAATGCTTAGACAATAGCTGGGTGTATTTATTGAGATATTTAAGTTTGTAAAATGATCCTCCATTTGCTACTTGTATATATCACTAATCAGATGAATTTACAATTTTGGTTTATAACAACTCCAAGAAACAACAAATGAGATGGGTGACCTGGCGGTCTAGGGGTAAGGTGTCAGACTTCTATGCTGGCGGCCGGGGTTCAATTCTCGGTCCCGGCAAATATTTATCTGATAGCCAAACCCTTCCTTCCCCTCTGACGAGACATCTTGTTAATGTGGGGAATGCCAGGCCTCCACCGTGGTTCGGATTCCACGTTAAACTGTAGGTCCTTCATTTCATCTCACAATCACCCTACCATTACACATTAGCGTAAGTGCGTATAACCTGAATGGGTAGTAAGACGCGGTAATAATAATAATAATAATAATAATAATAATAAACAAATGAGATGGTTTTAAATTTGATACCATCATAATTATATGTTTTTCTACCACGACTAAAAGGTTTTTTCCCTTCTTTTTATACCCACCCCTAAATACCAAGCTCCCACTTAAAAATTTTCAGGTTTTTATAATTATTTTGAGTGGTTCCTTTATATGTCAAATTTAAATTTTCTTCCACACTGGTAAGTAGATATTTCTATTAGATTTGGAAGTTTTGAAATCCCTATCACCTTTTCTCCAACTCACTATTAGAAATTTTATATTTCAAGATTTATTGTATGCCTATTTGTTTATCTAGAGCTGTCTCTGCCAAAAAGTTTGTTCTTAGTTATAGCATCCCCTTTTCCATTTCCTAGATCCCCATTTTGAAATGTACTGTTTTTATATTATTATTTTTTATATTGGGCAATCCATTTACCATCCCAACAAATATCAATTTTCCAGCTCATCTAGAATTCGGTTTTCTTTTTCATACATACTGTACGTTCAGCTTTATAAGTATAGATATACATTATACATGTAATATAATTATAGTTCTTACCTAACCTAACTTGACCCAATCTTTAATGTTTATAGGATGCTTTCATGCAACACAAATGAATATGAATGAATATTTTAATGCAGAGAAAACAAGTCAACCCAAAGGTTTGTCAATATTCGTGTATTATTCAATTCACAGTCTTCATCAATACCTTAATAAAAATTATGATATATATATATATATATACCTAGTATTTTATTGTAATAAAATAAAGAAACAAATTTTTATATGGACTCTATTTATAAGGTGCTTTCCACCTAGTCTAGGTTGAATGTACCAATTTTAGTACTTAAACATATTTCACCTCTCGGGGGACTGATCTTGATACTTGCTGAACGAGTTTGTGATTGACGTTAGTCTTGGGCTTTCAAAGATTTAATAATACTACAAATGTGAAGTTAGAGTGAAGTTACAATGAAGACCTCAGTGGTTATAGAGAAGCAAGTGACTAAACAAGGCGATATGAGGTTTTACCTATGGCCTGGCTGATAGCTAGGCGATCCCTGCACAGATGTCGACCCTAGTTCCCTGGGCTCGAGTGGCACCACCGACTTGTACTTGGTGAACCTGAGGACTTAGACCCCATGGCCTCATAATCAGCAGCGCACCCTCCTATCCACAATCGATCTTCCATAATCAAGCAGCCATGAGGGGTTCCAAATCCTTCTCTTTAAACCCGCATTTGGTCTGGTTTCGCCTCTATGGCTTTTCAACGCCTCTCTTTCATGTCAGTCCTTCTAGTTTGCTTGTTTACTGATTCATCACAAGAAAACTCATACCTTTCATTGTGTCATTCACTACTCACAATATCAGAGGTTTATACTAATATGCCTTCCAATTGAGGCCGTTGGCGAAACATTCAATTTATTGTTTCATTAACTTTGTAAAAGGTCTTTTTGGGTTAACATTTACAGTAGGCCAACATGTAAAAGAGAGCTTGTGATTGCATTAATGTAACTGTTGATCCAGAAACATATTTATAACACTATCTCAATCAAATGTATGGCATTCTAGTTTTGGGCACTTATAAAATAGCTAATATTATATTTTCTTATAAGCACCAAATGATTCTAAATAATCATAATCACCATCAACTGTTTCCATCCTGTGGCCAGGTCAGTTTAGTAAAATGCCTCCATCCACTTCTTTACATTTCCTTCTCCTTTCTTCAACCTTTTTCCTTCTTCATCTATCATTCTAACTTCATATTTTTTCTCTCTCCTCCTGATTCTTACTTGGCGATATAACAACTAACTTCTTTCCACGTTCCGTTCCAGCGGTTCTGTCAATGTTTGCATCCAATCTTTCCTGGCTTCTCGTACAACTCGCTTCACTCTTTTTTTATTCTTCCTATAGTCTCCCACTGTTTCCTCATTCTTATTCTTAAACTCCTTCTGAATGCTTTATTCTTCCCCTCCACTGCTTCTAATTATGTCTAAACAACTGTATCAAAAACTCTTCAGAGCCCGTGATAACATTTTGGATAAAACAAGTCATACAGTTATGCTTGGACATGAAATGATTCTAAATAAATCATAATATTACTCTAACCACAACAAAACTTTGTATTTTAGAAAATATGCATTTTAAAATATAATGTATTTAGTAAAGCCTACTATAAGCACTATACCTTTAATTCCCTAATGAATATTCATTTATAGTATCTACATACAATACTTTCTCAAATATTACTGCAACAGTAGACCTATTCTAAATGCACACTAGATTTTTTTTCTTCGTGGTTGAGGTAGGACTGCGACAATTTTTTTGTTGCTTTGCAAATGACACATAATTATTGTTATTAACAAATATGGTTAAGGAACAAGGTTTAGGTGAAAAGTCTTCCCAGGGCTGTTTTTCAGGGGAAAGCTCTTCAATAGGCTATTCCATGATAAAATTCCCCTTTGTACCAAAAAATACCTAAAGACATACACAAGAAGGCTGAAGGCTATTAGATATATATTCTTTTTTTCTCTCTTAAATGTTTATTTACACATGGTCCAGCATAAGGTTTTTAAATTGATTATTTTCGCACAACAGAAGCGATACTTAGATTTAGAACATCATTAATATTACTATTATTATTTAGCATTGCGTCTTACTACCCGTAAGGGTTATATGCTTAAGTACAAATTATGCTAACGGGTTATGAATTGGGAAGTTTGAATTTAGAGGAAGTGAACCCACATTTGTGTGGAGATAGAGTGGTAAACCATTTAGGGAAAACCACCCCCAGCTCAGCCGACCTCAAACCTCAATCTCCCTGTCCTCGGCAGTTGAGCTCAACACACAACCAGCTCTTTAGTTAACTACGCCACTGAGGCGGGTTTGATTTAGAACAGTAAATCAATTTAATTATAATGTATTATCAAGGGCAAGTCAAATTTATAATTGACACTAAACATATTATTATTGCAACTATAGTAAGAAACAAAGGAAAAGAGTGTGCCATGAAGTTGTATTCAATAAACATTGAAATGAATGAAAGGCCTACATCACAGAAAGTGTAGGTGTAAAGTTCACATTCTCAGTAATTATCAGGCACATCAGGCCCCTTCCACAGAAAACACGCCAGCGTTCCCTAAAAATGACTGTAAATTATTTTAAATATGAGTCACATCAGGCCCCTTCTTCCATAGAAGACACACCGACGTGCCCTAAAAGTGAATGTAAATTATTTTAAATACGAGTCACATCAGGCCCCTTCTTCCATAGAAGACACACCGATGTGCCCTAAAAATGACTGTAAATTATTTTAAATACGAGTCACATCAGGACCCTGCTTCCATAGAAGACACACCGGCATGCCCTAAAAGTGAATGTAAATTATTTTAAATATGAATGTTCTGAAACTTACAATTATTTGGTGTCCAGACCCTTTAATTCTTTTCTATTTTCTATTATTGCTTGAAATTAAATAAATTCCTTTGACATTTTTTTATTTTATTTTACATCTTATTTATTTAGCTTCATATTTCCTTTAAAAATGCATTTTGCCTTCATCTTGTTCTCTAAAATTAGATAATTTAAGTGTATGCTCGTATTGGTATTAAGAAATTCATCCTGTATAGTAATTTGTATCTCAGGATACTACTAGCTGATTATCAGATTTTAAATTGTGATACTAAGATTTTCTTTAAATTGTGTATTTATTCCTCACTGTACCATTGAGACGAGCTTAAAAAGTGAATTTTAAAAGTAGGTCCTTTGTTGAAAAAGTAATATATTGCTATTGCTATTTTATATTTTAGTTTCTAACAATATTTTTAGGGTTGAATCTTTGTTTTCTAATTGCTTTGCTATACTTGGAGTATTTCTGCATTAGTTTAGGCCCTTAGGTCCTAATATTCATTTAATTGATTGTATTCTACTTAAAAGTTTTATTTACTATTCTACTTTTTTTTTCAGCAACGGATCTTTTATGAAACAAATCTGACATATGGACTAAGTTGAGTTGTTATGTTCTATCAGCCAATTTTTTTCATTATGTTTGATAAAAAAAAAGTGCTAGATTTGTCTGGAAAGTCAAAGAGAGCACCTAACCGTTTGAATCTGAAGAGAAGTAGGTTTGTCTGGAATCTGAAAGAAAATGCCTAAAACTGGCTAGGAATTAGAAGAAAAGAAGCGAAAGCTGATCAAAGAGACCTAAAAAGAAGTACATCTTTTGGATGACCAAATTATTCTATTAGCTACAACACAACTAACCAGATTGATATAATGTTCTCTAGTCCTACAGACTTTAATTTTTTAGGCAATCATTATTATTAAAAGAATATCAATACCTTTAAATTTTGCATACCTTGAGAGATGGAGAAAATTGGGGTATTATAAGCAATGTGTGTTACTGTTGCTTTGTTACTGAAAAATGCTGCATGTAGTTGCAACAATTCATGGTAATTATTTAAATATGCTAGTCCGAGATGAAAACACGTATATTTTAAACAAGTCTTCTTTAAAATATAATTTGCCAGTGTCATCAAACCTAAAACAACATTTTAAAATTAAATTTAAAATATTGTATAACTAAAACTGTAGTTTACTGACGACTTATTTATGAAATGGTTTTTAAGGTTTTTTGAAAAAAAATTCAATTAATAATGGTAGTAGAGGGAGTACATGAAATACTGTACTGGATAAAGCAAGACTGAGATGGTATGGGCTAGTAATAAGGATGGAGAAGGAGAGAATGTCAAAGATAATTATGGGAATGACCTGCCTCGGTGGCGTAGTTGGCTAACGCGCTAGTCGTGTTGAGCTCGACTGCTGAGGACTGGGAGACCGAGGTTCGAATCTCGGTCGGGTGAACTGGGGGTGGTTTTTCCTAAAATGGTTTTCCACTCTCCCTCCACGCAAATGCGGGTTCACTTCCTCTAATTCAACCTTCCCAATTCTTAATCCATTAGAGTAATTAGTACTTAAAGCGTATAACCCGAACGGGTAGTAAGACGCGGTGCTAAATATTATTATTATTATTAATAATAATAATAATAATAATTATGGGAATGAAGTATGCACGAAAAATACCACAAGGGGGACCAAAAAAGAGATGGATGGAACAGATAACAGAAAGTGTGCAAGTAAGAGAAGAAGAATGGTGGAAGGAGAGGGAGACATCTTACTAAACTGACCAGGTCACACACAGGCTGTAAACATTTGCTGATGATGAAACATAATCAAAGTTGATTTGTCAAATCAGCTCAATGTTATCAGAGCCATGGCCCTTGCTATCAATTTTGCTTTCATTTTCACTTGACCTATCCACTGATTCCTTTTCTTTTTCAATGTCAATAAGTGGTCTGCAAGGGAAAGAACTGTCTTCATCGATGATGTAATAGTTTTCTTTGTCTCCTGAAGCATAAATGAGATCCTGCTCCTGACCTAAACTTGTTTGGACTCCAAACCAACATAATCTGAAAATAAAGTAAAATCTTATGAAAACAAACCATATAGGCAAATAAATAAACATAAAAAACTAGAGGTGGCAAATTTTATTTCTCAATTCAAAAGAGTTTTAAAATAACTATGTATAACTTATCTTTATTTATAGCTGGAAGAGACACAAACCAAATGTTTATTCTTTGCATGGGTACTTATTTATTATACACCAAAATAGCTCATACATATTTTGTGAGAATTTCTTATATTTTCAAGAGTCTTAGACATGTTTAGGCACAATATAGCTCCAGTAAGTAAATAATCAGAGTTATGAATTCAAGAAATAATTTTAAAAAACACAAAAGCTAAATTGAAAGCTTTGCTGGCTTTCTTATTAAAAAGAAATTAGTTTTCTAAGCAGCTCAAAGTTTTAAACATATCTATAAACTAGATATGTCATAATTCTTGGGGTTTTTTTTTTCATTCCAATTCTGAAATATTAACCTTGATTTTTCATTTCCCAATTTCAATTTTTCAACGTTCACAATTTCAATCTTTTCCCTTACATCTAACCTAATCAAAATATGTTATTGGATTTATTATACAATACCATATCAAAAAACCAAACTAAAATATGTTTTATAAAAACAGAAGCCGTGTTTGATTTATGAAAGATCACTGCCATACAAATGGTCATTTTGGGAACATTTACGATGTTTCTGTTCTAAAGTGAAACATCAAAATTTTAAAAAAAAACTAATTTAACGCACATTTGGTGAAATAACCCAATTTTGAATATTGTCTTTTCATTTGAACACCAGAACTTACACTTGATGAGATTTGAGAGCTAAGACTAGTCAAGATATCACACACCACTTGATCAAGTGGAATATATTGACATGAAAACACAAAACTCTGTGTCAATAAGGCACTTACAAAACCTTGTATAAATAAGGTTCACATATAAACCCATTTCAAAAATGGATTACACAAACATAGATACCTAATCACGCCATTTCCTTACGGGGTAGCCAGAACCTGTGCATATAGGTAAAAAAAAAACCTCTGTACTTAATAAATTCTCAGTAATCTTCCCTTCACTTCTCTATGCGTGCATACTCCCTTCGCTTCAACAAAATCCATAGGCCTACACCGAGTCACATATCTCTTACTCCTAAAACTTTGTTCCTCTTTTTCACACATTCATCTACAAATTTTAGCCTCATTTTACATGGCCTACATCTTAATTTTTGATCCACACACACTCTACCTTCATATATTTGCCTCGTCACTCAAACCATAAAAATTAATTTACAAGAGCATGGATGTAATGGAGAAATAAGTGCTAATGATATAGAATAAAATATGCTGTAGAAAAGTGAGTGAAAGATGTGTGGTGGGAAATTTAAAAAGAGATACATGGTGGGATGAACAGGTGAAAGAAGCTGTGGGAGAAAAGAAAGAAGCGTACTAATGATTAGGAGCCGGTGAAGCTTCAACATTATTTGATTAGATAACTCGAATCAAATCAAACTAGAAAAAAAACCAATTGGGTTTTAGGCTGTTGCAAAATCGCACAATATGCCTAAAATATGCTACAGATAATATATTTTAATAATAATCCTTGTATAGTAAAGTAGATGCCTATCGTTATCAAACTGACCAGAAAATTATCACTTTTTATTTTAACTTTTAGATAATGCATAGCAAATGTGTTAGATTTGAGGACTGAAAGTATTTATTGGAACAGAAGGTGTTCTTTGCCGCCTTGACAAGAGTATGTTGAATAATTTATAAGACTACGATCCAAAATAAATCTAAGCTTTTTTTAATGTGAATTTAATAAAATAATCTTAGCTTTAGTATACCTTAGCTCAGTCTTTAGTGTGTCTATTGCTTGTTGGCCTCATGGTCTAAGGCATTAAAACTAGGACTGCCGATGAAAGAGATCGGGGTTCGAATCCCAGTTGTGTGTGCTTAGGGGGTTATTCCAAAAAAGTTTTCCATTCTCCCTCCACGTAAATGTGGATACACATACCCTTAATTCAACCTAGTCTCACACAAAACCACATGTCAATGACTCTAACAAAACCACAAATCAAGGCTAATACAAAACATATTATTTATAAAAATTTAATTGATAGCACACCGAAATAATTACAAAATGTTGTAAAATATTGGCTATATGGTGGTGACCTGGTGGTCTAGGGGTAAGGTGTCGGACTTTAGTGCTGCGGGTCCGGGGTTCAATCCTCGGTTCCGGCACAGATGTATCTGATTGCCAAACCATTTCTTAACCTCTGACAAGACGTGTAGTAATCACAACTTGTGAATGTGTGGATTGCCAGGCCTCCGCCATGGTTCGGATCCCACGTTAAACTGTTGGTCTTCCATTTTATCTCACAATCACGCTACCATTACACATTAGCGTGAACAGGTAGTAAGACGCGGTGCTAATAATAATAATTAGTCAAATGTTCTTACTCCTATTTATCATAAAATATTTATGACGTTACACATAATACGCAGGCATTTTTACATATAGAGCATATTAGCATAACATACAACAGCAATTATCAATTAACTAAAGCAAGAGTGTCTCAGAGTTCAATCCATATGTCATATTCTTTGTTAACAGCATTTCAATTACCCCATGTCAGTGGCCATTACATAAGTGGTTTTGACAGCTACCACGGGCAGCAGTCTCACCCGTTTATTAATTTAAATAACAACCAATTAGTCTTACCCGCTTCAGTGACTGAATGGTCTAAGCCACAGTGGTTCTCAAACTTCTTAGTCACGCGGAACCTCTAACCAAGGAACAGCTTATTCGTGGACCCCTTAATGTAGGATAAATGATTTAAAAAATTATGATCATAAATTTATAGTATTACCAGTATAGAGATAAATTAAGTCATAATATATTTTTAATGTAAAGATAATTACAATAAAAATTAAAATAAAATAAATGTGGGTATTATATTTGTACATCTTCAGACATGAATTTTTCTTAGATAAATGTAAAAAAAAATACAATGTAAATGAAAATAAAATATATTATGTATTATATATGTTTATTTATAATTACTGATAATTGGTGTGAAGAATAGAACTGCTTGTGTGACTTTAAAATATAATTGAAATTTTTATCAATTTGGCGACCCTCTCCTTAAATCTCATTCCACATGAAGACAATTTCTTAACATCTTTTCATACCACAAAGAGTAAAAAAGGCTAGCTCACACAAATAGGTTGGAAAATGCATCAGATGTTAGTGCTTTTTTTTAAGTGCCGAGCAAACTAATATAAAAAAGAATTTCCAAATTATCCTCTCAAAGATTTGTGCACAAGGGGTGTGGCTAACCCCCCACTTTTCAGCCTCACTTCCTCGCTGGGATTTAATATGGAAAGGCATTTCTATTCTGTTTAGTACATAGCAGCAATTTACCCTTTTATGTAACATTTTATAATATCTAAAAAAATATGTAAAGTTATTTCAGAGATTACTTGGACGATCTCGTGGACACCCTGTATACGCCTCAGGGATCTATGGGGGTCTGCAGACCCCACTTTGAGAACCACTGGTCCAAGATATCACTCTCGTGTTAGAATTTATTACTGGTGAGTGGGAATTTGGGTTCCGAATCACAGTCAATTCTACTGATGGCGTTGTTTACTAAATTGTTTCCCACGCACCTTCCATACAAATGATGGTAGATTACCTCAAAAAAGATTCCTTCTTCATCCCTAAGCCATTAAGTATTTATCATATATGTGTATAGCCTGAATAGATGGTAAGACACATTGATATTATTATTATTACTAGCACAGCGATTTACTACCCGTTCGGGTTTTCCGCATTTACGCTAATGTGTAATGGTAGGGTGATTGTGAAATCAAATGGAGGACCTATAGTATACGTGGGATCCGAACAACGGTGGTGGCCTGGCATTCCACACATTCACAAGTTGTGAATAATACACGTCTTGTCAGAGGTGGAGGAAGGGTTTGACAAGCAGATAAATCTGCCCCGGGACCAAGGATTTAGCCCCTAACCCCCATTTAATTTTGTTCTCGCGGACCTTCATTTTTTGTATGTCAAAATAGTGACCTGTACACCACATGCATATCAAACTATGATTCTTTTCTGACTTTAGATGAACGAATATACAACAATGGTTAATGTCTTAAGATCTGCCCACCCCAATCATAGCAATGTCTCAGGCTATAACCAAACGATATATAGCAGTGTCTTAGGTTATATCCACCACATACGTAGCAGTGTCTTAAGCTCTATTCATGAGGAACAAAGCAGTGTCTCAGGCTCTTTCAACCTGAGACATAGCAATGTGTTAGGCTCTACCAACCATAGAAATAGCAATGTCTTGGCTCTACAAACCATAGACACAGCAGTGTCATAAGCTCTACCCAAAAAGACATAACAATGTCATAGCCACAACTCACCTAGGACATTGCAGTGTCTTAGCTTCTACTTATGAGGAACAAAGCAGTGTCTTAGGCTCTCCCAACCTGAGAAATAGCAGTGTCTTAGACTTTATTCGCCAGAGACATAGTAGTGTATTAGGCTCTACCAACCAGAGACATAGTAGTGTCTTAGAATCTACTCACCGGAGGCATAGCAGTATCTTAGACTCTACCCACGAGAAACATAGCAGTAGATTAGGCACTACAAACCAGGGACATAGTAGTATCTTTATCTTTACCAATGTGTGTCATAGTAATGTCTTAGGCTATAACAACCAAAGATATACCAGTGTTTTAGTCTCTACAAACCAGGAACATAGTAGTGTCATAAACTCTAAACCCAGAGATTTAGTAGTCTCTTAGGCTCTACCCACCAGAAACATAATAGTGCCTTAGACTATATTCAATCCAGTCATATTAGTGTCGTAGGCTTTTCCATCCAGAGACATAGTAGTGTCTTAGGATATAATCATCAGAGACATAGCAGTGTCTTATGCTCAAACCACTCGAGTCATAGCAATTTCTTAGATTCTACAAACAAAAGATATAGTAGTGTCTTAGGCTCTACTCACCATAGAAGTGTCGTAGTCTCTACAAAACAGAGACATAGTATTGTCTTAAGATATAATAACTTGAGATATAGCAGTGTCTTAGGCTCTAACAAACAGAAAACTATTAGTGTCTTAGATTCTAAAAACCATAGACATCATATTTTCTTAGGCTATACCAACCATAAACATAGTAGTTTCTAAGGCTCTAACAATCAGAGACATACCAGTGTCTTACACTCTACTTACCAAAAAATAGTAGTGTCTTTGGCTATACCCACCAGAAACACATAAGTGTCTTAGACAATAATCACCAGAGACATAGCAGTGTCTTAGGCTATACCAACCAGAGACATAGCAGTGTCTTAGGCTATACCAACCAGAGACATAGTAGTGTCTAAGGCTCTAACAATCAGAGACATACCAGTGTCTTACACGCTACTCACCAAAAACATAGTAGTGTCTTTGGCTATACCCACCAGTAACATATAAGTGTCTTAGACAATAATCACCAGAGACATAGCAGTGTCTTAGGCTATACAAACCAAAAACATAAATGTGAATTAGGCTCTAACCACCAGAGACATAGAAGTGTTTTAGTTTCTACCAATCAATTTACTCACCAAAGACATAGTAGTGTCTTAGACTCTAAGCACCATAGACATAGTAATATTAATGACTATAATCACCAGACACATAGCAGTGGCTTAGGCTGTACAAACCAAAAAAATAGCAGTTTCTTACACTCCACCCACCAGAGAGAAAGGAGTCTCTTAGACTCTACAAACCAATGACAGAGCAGTATCGTAGTCTCTTCCAATCAGAGAAATAGCAGTGTCTTGGACTTTACTCACCAGAAACATAGTAGTGTCTTAGGCTTTACCCACCAAAAATATAGTACTGTTTTAGGTTCAATCAACCAGAAACATTGTTCTGTTTTAGACTACCAACCTGAGACACTCCACTCCACAGAGACATAGTAGGTTCTTATGCTCTACCAACTAGAGACATAGTAGTGTCTTAGACTCTACTCACCGGAGACATAGCAAGCAGTCTCTTAGGCTCTACCCACCATAAACATAACAGTGTCTTTGACTATAATCACTATATAAATAGTAGTGTCTTAGGCTCTACCTACCAGAGACATAGTAATTTCTTAGACTCTACACACCAAAGTTGTATTAGAGCATTAGGGTCTACCCACCAGAGACATAACAGTTATTTAGGCTCTACCCACCAGAGACATAGTAATGTCTTAGACTATAATAACCAGAGACATAGCAGTGTTTTAGGCTCTACCAACTAGAAACATATCAGTGTGGGTTATACTCTACAAACCAGAGACATATAATTTTCTAAGGCTCTACCCACAAGATACATAATAGTGTCTTATACTATTATCACAAGAGACAGTAGTGTCTTAGGCTACAATCACCAAAGCAGTGTCTTAGATTTTAACAACCAGGGACATAGCAGTTTCTCAGACTCTACAAAACAGAGACATAGCAGTGTTTTAGTCTCAACCCACCAGAGACATATTAGTATCTTAGTCTCAACCAACTAGAGACATAATAGTGTCTTAGTCTCAACCAACTAGAGACATAGTAGTGTCTTAGTCTCAACTCACCAGAGACATAGTAGTGTCTTAGTCTCAACCCACCAGAGACATATTAGTATCTTAGTCTCAACCAACTAGAGACATAGTAGTGTCTTAGTCTCAACTCACCAGAGACATAGTAGTGTCTTAGTCTCAACCCACCAGATACATAATAGTGTCTTATACTATGATCACAAGAGACATAGTGTCTTAGTCTCAACCCACCAGAGACATAGTAGTGTCTTAGGCTATAATCACCAGAGATATACAAGTTTTAGGCTCTACCCTACCCACTAGAGACATAGCAGTGTCTTAGCCTCTTTAAACCAGAGACATAGTAGTTTCTTATACTATAATCACCAGATACTTAAGAGTGTCTTAGGCTCAACCAACCAGAAACATAAAAAGTTTTAGGCTCTACCCACCAGAGATATACCAGTGTATTAATATCTACAATCTAGAGACATAGCTTTGTCTTAGGCTCTACCAACCAGATATATATACCAGTTTCTTAGACTCTACAAACCAGAGACATAGTATTCTATTGGTCTCTACCCACAAGAGACATAGCAGTACCTTAGGCTATAATCACCAGAAATCAAGTAGTGTCTTAGAATTTACCAATCAGAGACATACCAGTGTCTTACACACTACTCACCGAAGACATAATAGTGTCTTCGGAACTACCCACCAGAGGCATAGCAGGGTCTTGGACTATAATATCCAGAGTCATATTAGTGTCTTCTTAGGCTCTACCAACCAGAGGCATCTTGTGTGAGCTCTGGCCTTGAACTGCATAAATGTTTGTTTCGAAAGGGTCTAAAAACAGTTTTGCATTTATTTAAGACCCCAAACATTATTACCTGTGTCACAGCTTGGGAATGCCAGGCCTCCACCGTGGTTTGGATTCCGCGTTTAAACTGTAGGTCCTCCATTTCATCTCACAATCACCCTACCATTACACATTAGCATAAGTGCGTGTAACCCGAACGGGTAGTAAGACTAGTAGTAAGTGCTAATAATAATAATAGTATTACCTGTGTCAGTAGCATTGAGGTTGTCTTTGATTAAAAAAGTTTGCGTTCAGCCATCGGTGAAGATAGACTAAACCATTTGCTAAGTTGAGTATTGAACATTATCTTGTTATGGAAATAAGTTTTGAGGATATTACTGATGAATTCGCCTCAATGAAAGCCCGAAAAATTGTTCTTAAATGATATGAGAGTTAACGTACTTAGTATTTCAATGAAATTACTAATATAGCTTAACAATCTTTTAAGTAAACTTTAATATAATGTACACAGCTTAATATTATCTTGATAAAAATAAGTCAATTACATTTTTTTTTTAATTCACTGTGTTTCACTGTTACCCATACGAGTTATATGTATAGACTATGCACTAACTACTAACTGTGCTAATATGTTAGAGATAAGAGGATTAAGTTAAGAGGAAGTGCACCCACATTTACACGGAGAAATAGTGTAAAACCATTTATGAAAACCACCCTTTGTACACCCAAGTGAGATTCAAATCCCGAACTCATCATCGGCAGTCTAGTCCACTGTAAGTATGACACCTTACACATTGATGAGAGGAAGATAAACAAGTTAATGCTTATTATTTTGGTGAAAGGAGCCCCCCCAAAAAATTGCGTTGCCCCATGCCCCCTGAGCTCTTTGGGCAGCCCTGTCTATACACAGTGTAATTTACATATTAAGTGACTTTATGTATGAATTAATGAAAAAAATCTAATAGTTATTTCAGCTGTCATATAGGTCCCTTCCAAAAAATGTAGCAATAAGTAATATACGTTTTTCAGTCATTAATTAATTCATCTGAATTGGTCCTGTTTTTAATATTTTAATGAAATACTAGATGTTTGGTTGGTTAAAAAATAATTGACTAGCGGCTAATCATTATTAAATTTTGGGGACTTATAGAATGTAAGTACTTTAGATACTAATTTAAGGAGTTCGAACAAACGCAGCTAGAGCAATGCATGATTCCAGACATAATATGTCTGTCACTCATATAGTTTCTAACTGTTCGAGCTGGATACTACATTTGATATCACCACTTGTACGATTCGATTTTAGGATATATTCTAAAATAATATCCTGTGGCCCTGTTATAAAGTAACAAATTCTACTTTTTTTTTTAATGAAAATTGGTGGATTTATCAATATGATGACAGAAAGTAGTATCCTACCAGTCAAAATATAATCTATTTTAGTTTCATGTACTATCGCTAGAGAATATAGAGTTGGCAACGCTGGGCACTCTATAGTAACAAATTAACATAGCCCAAGCATTTATATAAATACAATATTTTACTCATTACAATATTATCATTCACGAGGTCGGGAGTCACGAAAGTGACTCTATTCTCGAACACAAATATAGCCCTTTCGCAGGCAGACCTGGTTTGGCATTACGGTCAAGTCAGTACAGTCCTGAGTCGGGCTACAAAATTATACACCTGTAGTATTCTGCAGGCTCATTTCATCTGTTCCATTTCATCAGGTTTATAAGTTCATTCGCGAGGTTAAGAGTCATGACAATGACTCGGTACTCAAACAACAAATCAGTCCTTTCGCAGACATCCTGGTTTGGCGTAACTGTTAAGCCAGTAGTTCTGAGTCGGGCAACAGCCGAATAGCATTACAATATTCTTCATGGTGTAACTATTGATATAGTAGTACACTTTCGAATCGAAGATTAAAAGTTTGAGCCCACCATATATATCATACATACTTTCATTTAAATTAAAACCATTTTAATTTATTTAATATCTGATATATGAGGTAAATAATAAACTTGTTTCGATATACTTCAACAGGGGAAATTAATTCATCAAGTTTTCAAAATATAAATGTAATACACTGATAATATAATACATACAATAGCAGTTACTTAAAATCTGTACAAAGACGTATTTGAAACGCCGATTTTGAAAAAACTTAAATAAACAATACAAAGTATAATATTAAGATCTTTTCTATTGTAATTATGTCTTTTTTGTTTGTAAGGGTTTTATTTATTTATCTTAAACATTTAAATATAAAACATGTATAATTCACGAGAAACGTAGAGGGACAAACATTAACACCAGCCCCGAAGGGCTCTCGGAAACAAACACGACATAGGGATACGTACAATCACAACATGAAAGGGTATTGGCGCCCTTGCGGGCTGAAAATTGTTTTCTATAGGTTGTCTTTTTTTTATCATCTTTAAAATTAATGTTGTATTCAGGATTAAAATTTTGTCTAATTCGGCAATTGTACAATTTAGATTATATAAATACACGTGTAATATGATCTTCTAATCTCGTAATATATTTCACAAACATAATTTGTAATCCATTTTTGGGGCAAACTAAAGAGATGCTGACAGGGATCTTTGTAATACGATGAACATACTATAAGTAGGTGTAGCTTTGATACCTCTTTTTAAATTTTAGTCTCTTAGTGCTTCAGAACAAATTTTTACCATTTCTGATAAATCAAACTGAATAAAATATAGTTACCGACAGAGCCATCTGTGAGATAAAGGCGTTACTATTTGGAGGTGCTCACTTTTTCTTTTAATAACACCTCTTGTTAATCTCTAGTCGCCTAATACTTCACATCAGAAAATGTTCAACCGATCGATAATTGAATGAGAGAGAAAAGAAACTGAAGAGAAGATATAAATAAAATAATAAGTACCAGACATATGAGAGAGACAGAGACATTGATGAATTTGACTGACATCTGTGAGTCAATGAACGTACTATTTGTTTGTCTACTTCTGAGTATTTTCTATTCATAAAATACACAGCATTGCATTACTGAGAGATCAAATAAATGTTTCTCGGCACGAAATACCGAAAATTCTGTATGTTGTATATAGATAGTCTACATTATCACAATTATTATGAAAGTTTTAAGCTTACGTACTCATTTTTAAAACCTATACACACATTTTCTTATAAGGTGCTTTTTCTATACTTTAAACAGTTTTTATTTTGCACATCATACTAAAATAAAAATAATTTATTAGGGATATGGTAACAATAAAACAACAATTGATAAATATGCTTTGTGTGACCGGGATTTTTTTTTAAAGCTAAGTAAGGTTTTGGGAGAATGGAAAGACAAATTATTAACAGTGTTTATATTGTCTCATAGATAGCGCTACATACAGTTTTTAACCACATCGACATAGTATATTATTTTGCTAATAGAATGCACTGTCTTAATTCCTCATTCTACTTACTAGAATATAAAATACATAGTTAAATAATTGAAATGTTAGGTGAATAAGAAATCATTTAAAGATTTGGTAGTGAAAAAGTAGTAGAGCAATATTTGATGGTATATCAGGTACCTACACAAATTTATTTAGTCTGCGTGAAAAACCTAAGTTTAACGAGTAAAGAAGTACATTATAATAAACAGAAATTATTTTAATCCATCATAAGCACGTACCATTATATGTATTTGGTATATTATATATTATGTTCCTGTTCCGTCTTCTAGACTTTTAATGTAAAATAATTAAATATAATTATTTGTTTGAGTATATATATAGTGTATAAATTTAATATACTATAGAGAGAGGGATATATATAGCTACATTTATTTAAGTATATATACTCTTTGAGAATATTTATATACCGGAATATAATTAATGTGTGTGTACATATATGTATGTAATATATTTTCCTTGGGAATATTTTTACTACTTGTACGACTTTTGTTCAAATAATATCTCCGTTTTCAACTTTTAGGGGTGGGTTTGTGTCTTCTGGCTTACGTGTTTCAACACTTAAGTTTCGCCATTTTACAGTAGGTGATATAGAAGACAGAACAGAAAAATATATTTAAAGGGAAAAGAAAAGAAACAAAAAAGATAAAATAAAATAGAAAGACATAGCAAAAGCGTAATTCTAAATGCCCGATTTAGAACTTCTTATCATCACGGGCGTTACAGTTATCACACCCACAAACCCCACGAAAGGAAAGTTTTCTTCTCCTACATAAGAAGTTGACTAATATATAAAAAATTGGACGCTGATACATGACAACCCAATGGGACTATCCCAAAGCTTCTCTCGTAAAGAAGTAAAGAAGAAAACAAGAGGTGGAAGAAAAGGCGTGTGGAGGAGGTTTTTGGCGTGAGGAGAGGGAAAAAAATGCATTTCGGAGAAAAGTTGGCGAAGTCTTTGACTAATCGCGTTTTGAAAGAAAGGATCAGATGGCGATTAGAACAAGTTTACGAGTTTTATTTCTTTATCCCCCAAACTCAACTCCCCCATCTTCGACCCCCTTGTGAACCACCCCATTCGTTTTACTTCCATATAACTCGTGTAACTTCTGTTGGATATTTCAGGCACACCAGGGGATTCTTCTATCCAAGACACAGAATAATAAAATAAATAAAGTTTACTATTTGCTACTGGAGAAATTCAATGAAAAGGCGAATTAACATTTGAAAGTTTAAATAAAATTTTGAAAAATTTGTAGATTTTAAATAAAACAATTTGGATATTGGGATCTCAATGTTGAGTACGGCCTTTTCTTTATTTTTGCAAGCACTTCTGAGTGCTACGAAAACCCTCTACAGTTTAATTTTTAATAGAAGCTTAGCTGACTATTGTAATAAAAATTATATTATTATATATAATATATAATATAATAAAATAATATAAAAGTTTTAGATTTAAATGAAAAAAATATTGAA
>CABFVX010008927.1:0-21033 GCA_902151425.1 Timema shepardi | reverse complement strand
CTCAATCAGTGCACTTGCGCCTTATCTAACGGACTCAGTCAGTGCACTTGCGCCTTATCTAACCGACTCAATTAATGCGCATGCGCCTAAACCAATATAATCAGTGCACTTGCGCCTAAGCTAATATACTCTACACGCGAAAACATCTACATTATTATTATTAGCACCGCGTCTTACTAACCGTTCGGGTTATACGCACTTACGCTAATGTGTAGTGGTAGGGTGATTTTGAGACGAAATAGAGGAACTAAAGTTTAACGTGGAATCCGAACCACGGTGGAGGCCTGGCATTCCCCACATTCACAAGATGTATTGTCAGAGGTGAAGGAAGGGTTTGGAAATCAGATAAATCTGTGCCATGACCGAGGATTGAACCCCGGACACCAGCACAGAAGTCCGACACCCTACCCCTAGACTACCAGGTCACCTGAAAACGTCTACAAAGCGAGATACTAAAATATCGATGCAATTACTATTGTGAAATGATTTGAAATAACTCGTTAGATAAAAAGCCTGTAAGTTTGTTTTGTAAAGCGTTATGGGTCATAAATAATATGTTTGTGTTAACGTATGAATTGTTGCACCCCTAGATCAGATTCTGACACCGCGTATTACCACCCGTTCGGGTGATACACATACTAATTACTCTATGCTAGGGATTAGGAAGGTTGAATTTTTAAAGGAAGTGTACCAGCATTTTCGTGAAAGTAGAGTGGAAAACCATTTAGGAAAAACCGCCCTCTTTACACCCTGCCGGGATCGAACCTCGATCTCGCAGTCATCGACAGTATATTTTAATGTTAGAGTGACGCCTTAGACCATGTGTCCACATAAGCGGGTGGCGAACATGTTGATCAAGTTTTAGAGCTTTTTTTTAATAATGAAATATCTCTCTCTATAGTAAAATAATCTTGCAGAGTTTTGGGAATATAGGTTATCCACACTGCTTGGCTGGCTCGAAATTATTTATAAATATTATAACATCTCTACTGGAAGGACGTGGAGTAAACATTTGATTCATTTGGTGTTCACCCTGGGGTGTTTCAAAAATTTGATAGCGAGCCAGTTTAATCGGTCGTCAGTTTGAGCAAAACAATATCGATATATTATTATTATTATTATTATTATTGTTAGCACCACGTCTTACCAGCCGTTCGGGTTATACGCACTTACGCTAATTTGTAATGGTAGGATGATTGTGAGATGAAATGGAGGACCTACAGTTGAACGTGGGATCCGAACCATGGTGGAGGCCTGGCATTCCTCACATTCACAAGTTGTGATTAATACACGTCTTGTCAAAGGTGAAGGAAGAGTTTGGTAATCAGATAAATCTGTGCCGGGACCGAGGATTGAACCCATGACCTCCAGCACAGAAGTCTTGACACATTACCCCTAGACCGCCAGGTCACCTAATCTCGATATAAAATGGGAAAATGCTTCGCATAAAATATTGCATAACATGTAATTGTGACACTAACATTAAACTTTTGCGTGCTATTTTGTATCTACTTTTATCATAGCTTCTTACTAGCCGTTCGGGCTATACCCCAACTATGCTGCTATATATGGTCTTATAAATGTAAATCTAATACTATTCTTATTCTAAGTAAATAAATCAAGCTTTTATTCACCTATTTTGATGGCCGCATGGTCTAAGGTGCCACTCTCGTGTTATACTAGAATACTATTATGACCGTTGGGAAGGGAAACTCACATTTCACAAATGTTACATTTGTCGACCTTGTGTAAAATTGAACTTGGGACCCATTGCGCATCAGACAGGCAGAAACGCCACTGGCTGATAGCGAAGGTGTCTTTGAGATTATTGACGTGGGGCAGAGTTGGGCACTCTTATAGGACTAGCTGATCACGTAAACTAGTTCGTGGAACTATCGCTAGGAGCAGCTTTCAAAGACGCCACAAAGAAATGCGCATGCGTGGACGTGAAGTCTTTGTAAAATTCACCATTACCGTTTTGTTAACAGTTTGTCGTTTATTTCAAAGGAGGAGTTTAGCTAGATTTTCTAAGATCTTACATTTTATAACGTGGTGTATCTATAAATTAATGGATTTAGTTAGATTTTGATTGAATATGATAAAATAATTGATTAATTTACATTCCGCACTAAAAAAATGCATTGTGTTCCGCTTCGAATCTTTTAGTTCGTGGCAGTAACGCCACGAGCGCTAGCGATGTGTTTCTACTTGCCAACATTAGAGTGGTGTTTCTATATTATCCCTTTTCTATGGACTATCGATCAGTTCTTTTATTTGTCTGCTGCGAATTCCTTGAATCACAGGTAAACATTCACCTCTCATCGTTTCCAAGAATAGAACTGTCGCAGCTGTTTAATGGAGTGTGTGTTTTGGTCCGTGTTGGCAGTTCCTGGAAACTGCTCATAGAACTCCACCCCCTCTATTCCTCTTGAATCCCCTCTCCTGCCCTCAAGCATGCCATTACTTCGCCTGATCTCAACAAGGTTGTGGACTATTTCGGTACCATACTCACCCCAACTTCCTCCATTAGTTTCACATTATAAAGGTTTAACGGTGTGCACAGGCTACTAGGGACAGACATTCCGATAGAGTGTAGTACTATCAGTTTGTCGTGCTCGTGACGGTCCGGTTAAAGAGGGAGACAGTATCATTACCTCTCACTCTCACTTAACTTCTCACTTCTGACAGTCAACATTTAGGTTTTTGCAGATCATAATGGTTCGGCGTAGGGATATATAATTTGGTCTGGTAACTTTTCAAAGGTTTTAGCTGTCAGCTGTGAGATGTCAGTCAGCACCAAAGAAGCCATGGGGCTACTGTACTTTTAACTACGCCTAGCTCAAGGGTGAATCCAGGGCTAGTGGTCTGGGTAAATTGGTTTTCATGGCGCTCCCTCAAATATATATTTAATTTTGCTGTTGAGGGAAGAAGGGGGGTGAAAATTGGTTTTCACAATGCTCCTTCAAGGATAAATTTAATAATTTTGATTAATAAAGATTTTAATTTATAATATTTTAATAATAATATTGTGAGTTTTATAACCGGGTGGAAATTAACAATTAATATAATAATATTAGTAATAATAATAATACTTTAAGAAAGAACACAATTTGGATAAACCAATTTGTAATTTTAATACGAAAATAACATAAAACAAAAAGTCGCCGTCACAATAAAAGTAATAAATATATACTGTACATAGGTCTAAAATGTTTTAGTAATAAAAGAGAAAAATTGTATTTTAATACTTAACTTAATAATATAAATACTGGAAAATTTTAGTTTTAATCCCCTTGCTTTGCTCTAGAGCTAAGTTGAAAGAGATGTTGCCTAATTTTGATTAGGTCGTGTAGGAGATAGGATGAGGAAGGTGTTAGTCAGTCTTTACAACTTTAAAGTATTGGTTTCAATATTTATGATTATTTTCTATACAGGAGGGGACGATTGCACCCAACCCCACCTGGATCCGCCCCTGGCCTAGCCAAGGAAACTCCATGAAATATATGACTTAATGCTAATGAGAACAAATTCACTGTGCTGTTTGTAAAGATTATATATGCCAACAAGTTAATATACCTAATTAAATACACTTTTTGGAATATGTGGGATAAAAATGACATTGACTGAAGGTTTTATTAAGTAAGATAAACACTAATTTTTAAATATTATACTCAATGAAATACAATAAGTGTAATGATCTTGATATTTTTTAGACACAATTATATCTAACTAGGACTGATTAACATTAATGATATGATTTAAATATCTAGGCCCTAGAAGCTAATTATAGTTTTCCTTACCTAGAATATCTTTAATTTAATTTTTCCCTAATATATTTAAAGTGTTTCTTCCCATGGCAAATGTTTAAATGTGTATGCCCAAAAAACTATTTATAGTGGTCCTCGTCTTTAAATTCTCAAATGATGGCAAAATTCAAGAACATTTCCCGGGATTTTTCCCAATTTTACTGATGAGTGGCCACCTTGAAAATATTACTTGTGGTATATCCTCACAATTAACTACAAATAGGGTGACCTGGTGGTCTAGGGGTAGGATGTTGGACTTCTGTGCAGGGGTCCTGGGTTCAATCCTCGGACCCGGCACAGATTTATCTGATTACCAAACCCTTCCTTCGCCTCTGACAAGAAGTGTATTAATCACAACTTGTGAATGTGTGGAATGCCAGCCCTCCACCGTGGCTCGGATTCCACGTTAAACTGTAGGTCCTCCATTTCATCTCACAATCACCCTACCATTACACATTAGCGTAAGTGCGTATAACCCAAACGTGTAGTAAGACGCGGTGCTAAATAATATATATATATATATATATATATTGTGTCTTAGTTCAAGTGTTTGTATCCAAGGTTACGTAGCATAGTCTATAATTTGTCATATTAAAATGTTTAGTTTATAAACTAGGAAGTATCGAGTCTACTTCCTCACCAAGCAAGTGTTGGTGTTAGAGAGTGGTGATACAATGTTAGCTACACATGCATTGCTAATAAACCAGACAGTCCTCAATAAGGACTACTAATTGCGCTAATGGATTAGGAATTAGGAAGGTTGAATTAGAGGAAGTGAACCCGCATTTGCGCAGAGGGAGAGTGGAAAACCATTTAGGGAAAAAAAAAACAGTTCATCCGACCGAGATTCGAACCTCAACCTCCCCGTCCTCAACAGTCGAGCTTAACACGACTAGTGCGTTAGCCAACTACGCCACCGAGGCGGGTTAAGACGCTTTAGCTTTTACTCTTTGAAACACATTTATAGTATGTTAGTATTTTTTTAAATACATTACTAATCTAGACACCTACTACATCATGCCTCTTCCACTCTATCTCGGTCCATCAAATTTACTCTTACGTTAAGCCAGTAGCGTGCCTAGACATCTTCATCAGGGGGGGCCACTGGGATTTTACCAAGTTCCCTCCCATATCATCGTCTGATTTTTTTTTAATCAGATGTCTCTAAAAGCTATTTGGAGCTGCCCACCCCCAGATAAAAAAAATTGATGCCTCTCTCATTTACTTGGAGTTATCCTTACATGGATTTATTTTAATTAGATGCTTCTAGAATCTATAGGTTAGCTTTATAAATATTTTCAATTGTATCTAGAGTCCAATACGTTCATCTCCCACCAAATAGTTACTATTTTAATGGTGTGTGTGTGTGTGTGCGCGCGCGCGCGTGTGTGCAATTGCCTCATTGAAAACAATATTTGTAGCACCCCTAGGGGGTGCCATGGTCTATCTGGCTCCCCTTGTAGACACGCCTATGTAAGTCATAATTTATATCTGACATGTACCTTCCTCAACATGTAGGCCTACATGTACAGTTTCAATACTAGCTTGTATAGTTTCATATTAAAAAAAGAATATATTATTTCTTAAGACCTGTCACAAAATAAAATACCTTTTTACAAAAATGGTCGCATTTAAATTGACAGCCTATATTATTTGCAGCATAACTTGCAATATAAATCAAAGCAATTAGATTGTTTTCACTTACTTCTAAGTGATCAAAATAAAAACATAATGTCTTAAAAATTGTACTAACACACTACATTATCAATATCTTGCTCTTCGAAGTTATTCACATTTGAAAGAAATATATATATTCCAAAGTCCTTATGCTTTTGATGATTTTAATTTGACTAAACTTAATAGTTTCAATTTTCTTACAGATTCTTAAATTTGTCTAACAGACATATGATAATTGCCACAACTCATTTGTCGGTACTGTCCAAACCTTGCTTATAAATTATCAGTCTGAAATTGTCCTAATAAAACTTACGAAAACGAAAGATTATTATTCAGTACCCCATCCATACCCGTACGGGTTATACGCTTATGTACTAATTACACTAATGGCTTTAGAGATTAGGAAGGTTATATTTAGAGGAAGTTATTATTATTAACACCGCGTCTTACTACCCTTTCGGGTTGTACGCACTTATGCTAATGTGTAATGGTAGGGTGATTGCCAGATAAAATGGAAGACCTAAAGTTTAACGTGGGATCCGAACCACGGTGGAGGCCTGGCATTCCACACATTCACAAGTTGTGATCAATACACGATGTCAGAGGTGTTTAGAGGAAGTAAACCCGCATTTGAGTGGAAGGTGAGTGAGAAACCATTTAGGGGAAAACCACTCTCATTACACCCGGCTGAGATCTGAACCTAGATGTCTACGTCATCGGCAGTATAGTTTGACACGAGAGTAGCTCTTTAGACCATGCGGATACCGAAACGGTATTCACTCAATGTTAATAGTATAAAGTGGGCTTCCTATTAAAATCAGGGTGTATATAAGTTAATCAAACAATGAACTATGAACAATTACTTGAGGTACAACGTTCTACTCTATTAATGCTATTCTACTGAACTTTACACCAGCGTACTTTGGATCTATGTGCCTTGTTTTTTTTTAATGAAGGTTACATCAAATACTGTACACACAAACGTGTTAAAAAAAAGTTATTAGCCTTGATTCACTACGGATTTTGTGTACTTTTGACATCTTGCGAACAGTCACTCAACTGTTATATTGGTTTCCTGAATAGGGTTAAAGCGAGTTTTTAATCGTTATTTTTCTAACATTTTATTATTTTGGGTGTAAATCATTTGTGCTGTACATATTAACAGGCAAACGCAGTGAAAAATCTCCCCCAATCCCAGTTTCCAAAATTATTTCCCTGTATTTATAAATAAAGTAAAATTAAATATTTATTTTTAAATTTAGTTCAAGGGAACTGGTTTTTATTGAACGAATTTTTTAGATATAGTTCAATTCACAATATATATATGTGTGTATATTTATTTATTTATTAATATTTTTACTGTCTCACGACACGTTCATTCATACCTTTTGTCAGTGAACTTAGACCTCCAATGCGCTTTGTCCTCTAACTCCTCCTTCAGCTCCCAGAATGTTCATCTTTCCTTCAAGTCATTCATTATTTGAATCCTCCTCCTTCCATAATTTTCTCCTTCATATTTTCCTTCTATGATATGCAGAAAACAGTTCCTCCAAAGGATATGCCTGATACAGTTTGCTTAGTACCAAAGAATCACATCCAAAATGGTTCTCTTCTCACCCACTCTTCTTAGGACTTGTTCATCTGTCCCCCTGTTTGTCCACCTGATCTTCTCAAGTCTTCTCCAGCTCCAATTTCAAATCTCTCCAAGTATTTCTTTGCCATCTTCCTAAGAGTTCATGTTTCTGCTACATACAGCGCGATGCCCCAAATGTAACATTTCAAATAATTATAATAATATAATATTGATTCGTTCATAGGCGCCTTTATCTATTAACTATTAGAGGTATGGTTAGGTAGTGCGGGGGGCATAACCAAACTATTTTTACTTTGAATTAGAAAATTAAAAAATTAAAAACAAATCATGGATTACTAAGGGGGAGAAATGTTTTGTTTCAAATCCATTAAGAAACTTTTGATTTTAATCATACATAAACAATTTTTTGAAATAAACTTTAATTGCTAGCTTCAGTGGCCAAGAAGTCTAAGGCGTAACTCACATGTTTGACTGGCTTGCTGATGCTGAGGAGATCGGGGTTCAAATTCCATTCATATATATTGAGGGTGTTTTTTTATAAGAAGTTTCTTACTTTTTTTCCACGCAAATCGGGTAGATCACCCCTAAAATGCTTCCTTCCTGATCCCTACCTCATTAGAGTAGTTATCATTTAAGCGTATAACCTAAACAGGTAGTAAGACGTGGTGATAAGAAAAAATCTTTATTTTTTGGTTACTTCAGCCATTTCCGAAACAAGACTGGAAATAATGACCAGGTCTTCTTATATTTCCTAGTAGCTACTTCGCTGGCTATTTCTTGATAGCTGGCATCATTATTTTAATATAAGTTTCTTTACTGAATTAGGTAGGAAAACATTGACCATGCGTGTATAGACATCATCAATGTGTGTCCTAATAGATATAGTCTGAATTTGGTTGAGAGCGCCTTCTGAAAACAAATTTGTTTCCCCCTCCCACACAAGAATCCTACTATTTCAGTGGCCGTGTAAACTTATTTTGCAAGAAGGAAGGATTAAAAAAATTACGTTTTGAAGATTTTGGAAGGGCTTGACTTACTAAGCTAAAGAGAGGGGTGTTCTATTCCCCTCCCCCTTCCCCAAGCAAATGTTAAAAATCGGTATGCCCTTTGAAGATATTTAGTGTCACTTGCAACCCTCTCATTAATTGCCACAAGTGGTGAATTGGCCATAAACGTTTGAGTGAAATTGAATTGGTAAGCTCTCACAGTAAAAAAAGCTTTTTCTTGACGATGTGTGCAGGTTGTATCTTGAGATTTCCTGAATAACATTGGCAGGGTGTCCAGTAACCTGGAAAACAGGGAATTGCCAGGGAATTTGCTTAGTCAGGAAAAAGTCAGGGATTTGTATTACATTTCTGGAGTTTTTACATTTTGTTTATAAAAAAAGCCTCATATTTTCATTCACACTAGTCAAAATAACACTTTTCTTCTAGTTAATACCTACCTAGAATCACTTTCACACCATTGTCCCTGTTGAGCAGACTAATATTACTTCTCAAGGTCAACAAGTGAGTTTTGTGTCTTTAGCCAAAGTTGACTCATGGATATTCATATGTACAAAATTTGACTAGGCCTACATTTTAAGTAGAAGGAGCTAAGAATGACTCTGTCTCACAACTATCTTAAATTTTCTTGCTTGAGGCAATCTTTTAATGTTTCAATACAATTTTACTGAAATCTATTTTTAACTTAAAATAGTCAATTCCCCCGGAGGCGGAAATCGTTAACTCCCTTTATTGAGTGAGACAATTTCATAATGTGTATATATCCAGAGAAAAAAAAACATATATTAATCTGTGATCTTAAACAATTATGTTCATAATATTCTTAATATCGATGTATAGTGGTCTGGGAAAAAGTAAATTGGATCTGGAAAACCTGGAAAAGTTAGGGAATTTAAAAATATGTTTTGGCTGGACACCCTGATTGAGTGAAGAGGAGGGGGGGAGGGGGGACGAACGAGTGTGTTTTACTCTACGTGAAGCGGCACTTTACGTAAATTAGACACAAAAAAGTCCCAGAAATTAGAATCGTGTATTTTTTATTTCAATTTTGTTGACACTGACATTTTAATTCTCGCGTGATCCATTCCACTCACAAATTCAAGCAAAGAAATGTCCACCCTTCTGTTTTTTTGGACAAGCGTGGTCTCTTCACTCTCCCGACTTGTAAATCAGGCATTTAGGATTAATTGTTCATGTTTGGATTTGAAGCGACGTTCTCTACGATAGTACTATTGATACTATTGATAATGAGGACTATCGATAGTTTCCGATAGTTTTTACAGAACCATCGAAAAAAATTACAGGTTAAACAAAACTAAATTAATGTAGCTTAAGTATAAACGTTTATTTAGGTGAAAAATAATAGTCAAACAACAATTTGTTTTATTGTTGTAACAACATAAAATTTTTGGGTTTCAGTCGATTTATTTTTTCGTGAAATAATTGTCCCTGCCGCTGAAAGCACTCGTTCATACAGCACTGAGTTTTCTAGTATCCAGCAGAACTTTTGTATGAAATAAAAACGGGATTCCTCATGGCCATAACCAACTTAACGGCAAGAAAAAACTCTAGTCTTTAGACAACATATTTGTTTAGAAATTCATCGCGTGTTCGGTTCTAGTCGCAGGCAAAAACTTTGTAAAGCTAGCCACACAAGGCCAAACAGGACCAATGCAAAACTATCGATAGTCCAAACAATCGATAGTCACCGATAGTGTACCATTATCTATACTATCAATAGTACTATTGATAGTTTCCGATCACTACTCTACGATGTGATTCCTCTAGTCAACAGTCACACCTCGAATTGTTGATGTCCATTTGGAGGTGGATGGATCTAACTAAGATGCGCATTGAGTTATCTAGTCAGCCAATGTTTTTGCAATGCATCAGACAAAAGGATTGTCAAATTTGCGTCTGAGACAGTTGTAACTTTAGTAGTCAAAGTGCACATGTTTTGTATAAACTTGTTCAAACAGTGTGTGTCGTATTGAATGTTTCTCAATTTTTACATGGTGTAGTGATTTAACTTCTCATTCACCACACCAGTGGCTTCATTGAAAAATATATCGCCCACCTCTGCTCTAGAAGCTGTTTAAAGTGGTCCTTATCTGGGATTTTTTTTAAACTAGATTATTCTAGAAAATATTTGGAGTGGTACTTTCTTAGCAAACCTTTGGAAATTGGATGCCTATGTAAGTTATTGATTCAAGATAATTGTTCATTTTCGAGAATATCAGGGGGCTGTGAAATTAATAAATAAGGATGACAATTTATCCCAGTGTGATGTTGGAGGGGGGAGGGCAATCTCCCCTCTGACCCTCTTTCTTCCACCAATACTGTGTGACTATAGCGAAATTTTCTTACTAATAACCTTCTTAAAGATCTGTTTTCCTACCAGACTCTCACTGGGGAAAAAAATTCAGATTGTTATTCGTAAGAAAATTGGGCTGTATATAGTAGGATCTGATATGAAGAAAGGCTTTTCATAACAACCTTGCTACCAAAATGAGGCTGTATATAGAAGTATTTTAGTAGGGAAAAGGTATTTAGAACATCCTTCCCTACCAAAATGAAGCTATAGCTTCCTCACCCCCACCCCAAACACGACCTTTCTTTAATGGCCGCGCATACGAGTCTCGTGTCTCTGTGGAAGACGCCGATTGTATGAAGGGAGGCAGGCGCCCCGACGCTGGGTTGCCATGGCAACAGACAGCATCACGCTGGCACCGGCGTCTGGCCGCGCCTTTTCATCTTTTCCATGCACGGGCCTAGTTAGTAGGCACCCATCCAATTAGCCACGCAACGTCGCGCAGTGCCTTGAGGTACACACGCATCAGTGAACGAGTGGATTCTCGCGACATTACCTTATCTCCTGGACACACACATAATGTTCCCGTACTTGACTTGGTACTGAATTAATTACAATCACCCGCCTCAGTGTTCGCATTGCCTAAGGCAGGCGTCAAAAACTCGTGGCCCTATCCATGATTATGTGCGTCCCACGTGACCTTGTGATGAACCATCATGCAATGTGACGCTCTTCCTCTTTCTACGAATGTCGAGAAAATACAACATATTAGAATGTGATATTTGGGAATTTGGCATAATTTGGGGCTATGGCATGTGAGATAGGTGTACCAAATCTGTACTCTTTCTTCATCAGGGATCAATCCCCCAAAATGGTAGAATTTGTGCATCAACTATATGCAATGTTTAGCTGGTGTTTTCTCGTTGTAAATGTAACCGAACACCCGAGAGACACACTTTCGTCAACAACTGTAAACATGACTTTGGCATTATTATTTTTATAAATAAAAAGATACTAAGTTGGAATTGCCTTTACTTAAGATAATGGCAATACAGGCTAGCTTCTTTATCTAGTGATTAGCACTCCTGACTACTAATGTACAGGTCCTTGGCTCGATTCCCGCTGGCACCAAACGTATTTTTCCCGAAGAGGAATTGTTACGCTGGGCACCATGGTCTAGTTAGTTAGGTTTAAGACTTCTACAGGCCCTACACAATCATCATCATGATCATAATCGTTATCACTATTATCAGCATCTTATCGGGCTGAAGTAACTGCACCTACATGTTGTCCCAACCTCAGAAGACTCTAATGGATTACGCCAATTTATTTACAATTAAGATACCGATTTTTTTTAATGTGGCTCTCTTAAGTATTTTAAGAGCTCAATGTGGCCCTTGAAATAAAACGATTTTGACACGCTTGTTCTAAGGCGTTAAGGCCGGTTCACACAGAACGCTAAACTAAGATTTGCTCTGCTGTATAGAAAATTAGCGGACCATATATTTAAATGTGTTGGTTCACACAGAAAGCTAAGCCATGTCCTGCTACAACGCGCTATGTTTTTTCCTAATACTGGCCGGGCAATTTTTCCATCTCCCATCTTGAGCCATGTTACGTCGCGCATGCGCATAACGCAGCTTGGGTTCCGTGTTGAACAGACACAGTGCTGGTTTGGTGAAAATAACTAAAGAAGTGTGTTAGGTTTGTTTTCAGTTTGTTTCACGTGTATTTAAGCAATCTTCTATTTAGGTTTTATATTTAATAAATGTTTTTATATTAAAATGGAAGCGTTAATTGAAAAAGTCAAACCTCCACATCAATTTTCTTCATCTTTCCAAACATATGCTAACGGCAGCGTCTTTTCTTCCTCAGTACTATCATCCGAGCTCAAAAGAGACATTTCGGAGAACGCCATCATAACTAAACTTCACTGGAGAAGACCAGAGAGAAAAAACACTGAATTCTGGAGTTAAAAGAGGCACCATTGCCTTAATTAGCAACGAGTGTGAACCTAAATTGACAAAGTCTTAGCAGAGGACAGCATAGCTTAGCATTCTGTGTGTACCGGCCTTTACTATAGAAATAGGCTCGATTGCCGATGATGGGGAAATCGGGTCTCTTATCTCTGCCGGGTGACCCAAGGATGGTATTTTCTCCAAATGGTTTACCCACTCCTACTACATACAAATACACGTTGATTTGCTTCTATACTCCATTCACGATAGGAATTATTCTCTTAGAGGTCTTTTTTCCTACCAATATCCTACTATATAGTAGATTTCTTGTAGGGAAAAAGGCCTTTCAGAAAATAATTCCTACGCTGAACAGACTTTAACTCTGCCGTGGCAATTCCTACCAAATTATCGTAGTTAATATACAGGGCGTATTTTAATTACGTCAAATAATCTAGGGAAGTATTCCTATAAACCAAACAATAAGAAAAGTTCATATAAACATTAAGTATAAAACGCTTAATTTCTTAGGTTTTGAGGAATTGTATTGTTCGATTAGTAAGCAATCCATCAGAAGAAGTAAAGCAATTATACCTACCAAAGTTTAACAGAAATAACCAAAGACACAATAATACAGAACATTTTGTTACAATAATTGTTCAAGATGCGTCCTCTGCCTCGATGCACTCTCTGAGCCTATGTTCTATGCTTTCTCTTACTCTGTCGAATAGACCTGAGGTGTTACGTGTTTGCTCACATCCATTAACGATACATTCTTTTAAAACATTAATATCAGGTACAGAAGTTGAGAAAACAATGGACTTTAAATGTTCATTGAGATAAAAATCCATCGGGTTCAAATCCGGTGATTAACCAGGCCTTTCTATGGATCCCGGGTGACCAATTCATCTTTGAGGAAAACCTTTAATAACCTTAAAAACTAGGCATTTCTAGGGCCATGTTTGTATGAACTTTTCTTAGTGTTTGGTTGATGGAAATACGCCCCTAGCGTATTTGAAATTAATTAACCCTTTCCAACCAAATTAACTAAGGTGTATTCTAAGAGTTTTTTTTTTAGGGGATTTATTTTAAAATCTATGTATAGTTTACAAAAAGATATATAATTTGAAAATTATGTTTAGTATGTAGCCATTTGGCTACATCGGACATAGGTCTTTTTTAGATGTAATAAATAATATAAAAGATAAAATATAAAAAGACAACTTAGTCATATGTCTTCACCGGGCTGCATAGGATTAAAATACACCCTGTAAGGTTAGAGAGACGTGGTGGAGAAAAAAATACTGTAAGCAAAACAAGTAACTATGGGTTAAAAACTTTTGCTAAGTTTGGTACTAGCTAATGTTCTTAGTTTTCAGAGATGTTTCAGTTCTTGAATATTTGTCATGAACATCGCGGAATTTGAACAAGACTTTCTATCTTCATTTAAAAGTTAATGTATCAAATCCCACTAGGCTTATAGCAGATATTCAAGAACTAGTGGTATTATTATGCCTATTAAATTAAACTAGCTTATCTATTAACCAATATTTTGTTTATTTTAGCCAAAATATGCATTATTTCTGTCTTAAAAACTGTAGAAAATATTGACCCTAAGGTGTGATGAAAGGACACGTGAGAAAAGGCCAGTCTTTATGCACTTTCTTTTTATGGCAAAAGCTTTTTTTTACCAAAATAAATTAAATATCGCTCCAGTACAAAAGGTGGAGTTTAATTTTCTTCCGCGTTTTGATATCAACGGTTGTTGAATATCCATCATGAGCACGGCGGTATTATCTAATAACTTTTTATCTTCATTCAAAAAGTTTGTCATTAAATTCCAGGACACTCTTGACAAATTATTCAATAAATGTGAAGAAAATTAAACTCGGTTTGTATTGGAGCAATATTTTATTTATTTTGACTCAAAAAATGTGTTTCTATCAAAACTGCCAAAACAGTGGCCTTTTCTCGCGTCCCTTACACTCACTCCCACCTTGGGTTGAAGTTTGCAAAAACACGTCTTCGCGAAATGCCGGTGTCTTTAGGTATTAGTCACAGAGCAGCGTCATACAAAGTCAAGTCTGGAGGTTTCTTGGAAACACCTCCCTCCCCTCCACACATTTCTGCTTACATCACCTCCACCTGAACTGACATTACGTCATAAGGTATACACGGACATACACGGCCTTTAATTACACGCAAAATGATGTCGCCGAGAATGGATGTAATCTATTATTATTACTATTAGCACCGCGTCTTACTACCCGTTCGGGTTATACGCACTCACGCTATTGTGTAATGGTAGGGTGATTATGAGATGAAATGGAGGACCTACAGTTTAACGTGGAATCCGAACCACGGTGGAGGCCTGGTTCTTGTCAGAGGTGAAGGAAGGGTTTGGTAATCAGATAAATCTGTGCCGGGACCAAGGATTGAACCCCGGACCCCCAGCACAGAAGATGTAATCTAAACACTATGTTCTGAGTTCTTACAATTTATTTTTACTATTATTATTTTCACTGTGTCTTACTACCCGTTCGGGCTATAAGCTTGTAAATAAGTTGCATATGTGTGTGAGGGATGGGGAAGGTTGAATCTAGATGAAGTGTACACGCACTTGTGTAGAGCGAGAGTAGAAAATCACATATGTAAAAAACCACCCGACCGTGAATCGAACCCGGATCTCCCCGTCATCGACAGTCCACTACATTTCGAGAGTGACGCCTTAGACCATAATTTGACTAGTTAAAAAGTCAACATTTTGTCGAATTAAGAATGTTTGGTGGGCACGTGGACTAAGGTGTTACTCTGGTGTAGCTTACATGAGACGGAAAGGTCGGGATTCGAAACACCGGGGTAAGCTGTAATGATGTGTTATTTTTTGAATAGTTTCCCAAACTGCCCGGTCCCCCAAAAATGTGGGTACATTTTCTCTTTATTCTTCCTTTCTCGTACTGGTGGGTGCGACGTTTAAATGACAATCGAATCTGGTTTGTTGAAAGATCGGGGTATGAATTCCGGTTGGAAGTAGGCCTATAAATGCATTTGCCCCATAAATTGTTTTCTATTTTCCCTTGATGCAAATGCTGATACACATATTAATCTTAATTAATCCTTCCTCGTAGATAACATATTAGCATATTTTTTTTAGCGCCTCGCCTTACTACCCGTTTGGATTATACACTTATGCACTAATTACGCTAATTGTATTGGGTATTAGGAGGGTTATATTTAGAGAAAGTGTACCCACATTTGCGTGGAGGTAGAATGTAAAACAATTTTGGAGAAACACCCCTCAGTACACCCAACCGAGATTCAAATCTCGATCTCCCATTTATCGGCAGTCTAGTCTACTGCGAGAGTAACGCCTTAGACCACGTGGCCACTAAAGCGGTCACTAACGTAATTAGTACATATTATGCATATATAACCCGAATGGGTAGTAAAGAAAATTACGCTATTTTAAACATATTTTTTCTCCTTTTCAAATATTGAGTTTCTTAACGACTGCATACATTTTCCCTTCAAGGTAAAAACATTTGTTTCTAAACGCTAATTATTTTACTTTATTAATTCCTCTGTACAACTTTAGTCGACTCAAGACTGGATTGGTGGTAAGTGACAGCTGGGAAAAGCTACCAGATTTACTCTCATGTATCCAATCGCCAAACCATAGTATCCACAAGACCATAATTATGTTGAGCAGCTATCATTTTTGACAGTCAAAACTTTCACATAAACAGTTTTTTTAATTATGTTTTTTTCTTTTAAGGCTCTTGGCCCTGTCAAGTCCAAGTCTAAGACCTATTTTATGGGATGGTGGGCGCGAGGGTGAAAGGCGTGGCGTGGCTTCACAACCGATCAAAGTATCCTTCCGCGCCAACAAGAATAGATGGATCACGAAAACCGTTGATGGCGCTAGCTACCGGAGAGGTCTTGAGGAAAAATCATACGTTTGGAAATATCAGTTTTCTCGAGAACGAGTGAAAGTTGTATGTTAATATTTTCAACACCCCTTCTAAGATAATGTATCGATGTTTATTAATTGTTACACTTTCTTATTTTTTGTTATGAAGACGGCGATTTTCTATTGAAAAATGTCAATTTTATCGATAATTAATACTGTTAAAATTATAGAGGAATTGTGTTTATAAAAGGTATAACTTAATCAACATGCTTCTATTCTTGAACAAACCGTTTCCAAAAAGAAAATTGCAAAACAATAAAAATTCTTGAAGATAACTGTTTGTTCCCGCGGCTCTGCATTTCCACGCCAAATGTAAAGAAAGGGCCAATCGCATTAACTGTGTTTCACTGTTGAAACATGAACTTATGAAAATAACTCTTTCGCTGTTAAATAAAAAAGGGTTCACAAAGTAGAGCTTCTAAAAGGGGGCGTTCTCTTCATTAATTAAGATGGTGAAACAGACTTAACTAAGGGCCGTTGATGACGCCATATAAACTGTGTTCGGTTGTATTTACAAAATAGAAACGTTTTATTTTGGGACTAATAATTTGTATGGCTCTTTCTCAAAGTTATCTCTTAAGTTATAATCACACATTTATATATTTTTGTTGGCCAGTTAGAACCAGATACACATTTAAATATATTACTTTTTAAGTTATTATTTGACAACATATCTTGTTGCCACAACCAAGAAATAAAATACACAAAAATTATATATATATATATATATGTGTGTGTGTGTGTGTGTGTGTTCTTTGAGTAGCTAAAACGCCAATTATACAGTAATCCTAAGGGAGAGGTATTATTAAACACGTCTGATATAACTTTTTATTCATAATGGTATTAGATTATTATTATTTACGAATAGGCAGACATTAGTCACTTTCAGTCAATGTTTGCAATACTAATCTTCTGATAGCTGTCACCTTTCCATTGACGAATGAACTTTATATATCTGCTTCGGTGTGGCCTTGGGAGTAAAGTGCTCGCTGCAGGAGCCGGGGCCCTTAGGTTAAAACCCGACCAAGCTGTGATTTTTTTTTACCGAATGATAAAAATCCGAAGCATAACTTCCTTGGGAGGTTAAGTAAAGTATTCGGTTCCATGTTTATTGTGTCTTATAAAATAATCTTGAAAGCCTCATCGGCGTTTTACGCTCGGTGCAACTTGAAATAACTTCAGCTTTTATTTTTCTGCGCGACATCAGCTTGGTATACCCAGTCAAATTTCAAAACCATCCGACTCGGTCAGTGCGCATGCGCCTGAACCAACAGACTATCAGTGCGCATGTGCCTATAGATCGAGATACAAGCAGAGAGCTGTGCTTATTGTTGTGAAATGATTTGAAATAGCAAGTTAAATGGGAAGCTCTTGTGTCGTTTTTGTTTTGTTTGAATTTGTTTCAAGACACAATATAATAATTTAATAACATCCATCTTGATATTAATCATAAATATCTGTTTATCCACTAGAAAATAAAATATGTTATTAATCATCGTGGGTGACCTTATGGTCTAGGGGTAAGGTGTCAGACTTCTGTCCTGGGAGTCCGAGGCTCAATCCTCGGTCTCGGCACAGATTTATCTGCTTGACAAACCCTTCCTTCACCTCTTACAAGACGTGTATTAATCACAACTTGTGAATGTGTGAAATGCCAGGCCTTCACCATGGTTCGGATCACACGTTAAACTGTAGATCCTCCATTTCATCTCACAACGACACACTAGCGTAAGTGCGTATATCCCAAACGGGTAGTAAGACGCGGTGCTAATAATAATAATATATATATATATATATTCTATTTTGCGTTGCAATGCATCATGGTTCAACATATAGCGTGTGAATTTCTGCGCCACTGAAGTAGATGATGCTCAATATTTTCGGCCAACGTGTGGTTGAATTAAGCTTTTAGACCGCACGACCAATAATGAGGGTAACATGCGCAGTTAATGTTAATTAAAGGTCCCCATAAGGTTAAACTCAGACCTTTACGCCATACGTACATATTATTATGCTGCGAATTCTCATTGCACCTCTTGGTCATTCAGAGTTCAGGGTCAAATCGAGACTCCTGACGTCGCTAAATTAACTACGGCAATATCATCTCTCTTTTTTTTAGTTTGCGGTGACGTACGTGTTCGACCACAACGCAACTTAACAGACGGATACATTATAATATTGTCAGCGTCTTGAGTCGGACGGTAACCATACAATTTTATAGTAGGGCCTACCCACAAAAGTTGATACAGGCATTGTTTTATTTTCTACATGTGCTGCTCGCTTCGGGTCTCGTATCGTATAAGGAGCAATAGACTAAACTGTCAATAACGCGTATATCGGGGTTGAAATTCCGACCAGGTGTACTGGGTGGTGGCTTTTTCCCTTAAATATTTTTCCACTCTAGATCCACGAAACTGCGGGTATACTTCCTTTGAGCTCAACCTTCACTACCCCTAACATATTAGTGTAGTTAGTACATGTGTGTATAGCCCGAATGGGTAGTAAGACGCGGTGCTAAACAAATTATATAATTTTCAGGAATATTTCTCTACATTTAAAAAGTTTGTCATCTAATGCTGCCATGCTCATGATAGGTCCAAGAAGTGTTGGATGTCACCATGTGAAGGAAGTTATTCTCTGTGCTGGAGAAGACTTGAGAAGATCAGGTGGACAGACATGGATGACAAATGAACAAGTCCTAAGAAGAGTGGGTGAGAAGATCAGGTGGACAGACAGGATGACAAATGAACAAGTCCTAAGAAGATTGGGAGAGAAGATCAGGTTGCAAGACATGGGGACAAATGAACAAGTCCTAAGAAGAGTGGGTGAGAAGATCAGGTGGACAGACAAAGAGACATAATGAACAAGTCCTAAGAAGAGTGGGTGATAAGATCAGGTGGACAGACAGGATGACAAATGAACAAGTCCTAAGAAGAGTGGGTGATAAGATAGCCATTTTGATTGTGATTCATTGGTACAAAGAAAATTGGATCTTAGGAGGAACTGTCTTCTGTATGACGTCATATAAGGAAAGGTTGAGGGAAAGAGGAGCTTAGGAAGGAGGAAAATTCTGGGAGTTGAAGGAGGAGGCAGAGAACTGGGTGCATTGGAGGTCTGAGTTCAATCACAAAAGGAATTGACCTATCGTAAGACATAATACATAGTAATAAATCTACTGAAATAATATTTAATTTATTTACAAATGGAAAAAAACAAACAATTTGTGTTGTATTAAATGACCTAATTCATTCACAAAGATCCATTCTACACTTCTATACTATTTACTTTTAATTTCCAAGGAATTTAGCTTTTAATAATCAACAGAAATATGTTGACCTTTGGACTTTTCTGGACGGAAAATCTAAACTTTAAAACTATATTTACAACTTTATATATTATGCATAGGGTAAGAGAAAATAGTTTTGTGTTCATTTCAGTAAACCCCAAACTCGTATGCTGTTAAAAAGGTTCCGTCAATACTTAACCTAAATGTAACATTTTATTGAGATTATCTCATCTACCTGGGAAGTTAAGGAAACATCGCTCGTATTTATGTAGTATTAGTGTCAGGTCTATCCACGGGGAGCTCTGTGCACCAAAAGCTGAAGATAAAAACCTATGTGAGCTAAACCGCGGGGAAACTGGTGACTAATATTCATATCAGTTCACCCGAGTTTTAAGTAAAAAAGATGCCGTCTTTGATTTGGTGATTTAAATTTTATCAAGCTCCAGGAGATAGTAGGCTCGGTTTTAAGATAATATAAGAAAGCCTATGTTGATCAATATTACATTCAAAATATATTTTTTAACATTTCTGCCTACCGGAGTACTGACAGCGTTGCAGACATCCATAAATTCAGCGTTATTAAAGAAGTGATTTGTTATTTTAAAATATGACTTACCAAAACCAAAGAGAATGGTATAAACATGTCCCTATGGGTAAAAAATTATATTTTAATTCAAATGGCTTAAAAATAAGGGTTACGACACAATCGTACAAATGATCTAATATAGTCTAATATAGTTAGGAATAAAATTTTGAAAATTACTAATAACCTACGATGTTGCTAGTAAACTGCAAGGAAGCTGGTCTTAAGTAATAGAAATCAATGTTTGGTGTTAATTTTTCCGCCAAACATGCTATATAGCAATTTCACAAAACTTTGAAAACCCCTGTTTGGGTTATTTGGGACTCACAATGTATTAAAAATTGTCTAGGTGCCTGGGTGGCGGAAATGCTTTTACTGCGTCACCGATTAAACGCGCACTTAATTTTGAAGTGCGAAGTAGGCCTATTTAATTTTGAAGTGCGACACAATTTACTACCATCTATTTCAACCAGTGCACTTATACTGTGAACAAAATAGACGTTTTAGTACCTACACTCCTACACTCACATAATTACATCCGTGGGCATACTTACTCGACGTCAAATTAATCTCGTCTGGTTTGCCAGTGATGAGGTAGGGGTTCAAATCCCTTCCAGCTTTCAAATAACGGGCTTTCCTCTGAGAATTAGACTATTACAGGGGTGTGTGAAGATTCGAAATGTTGAAATCGAAGGTCAAATCTTCTTTTTCGACTTGGGACACACGCAATAACCTTCGCTTCTTCAAAATATTGCTAGCGAATTATTATTATTATTATTATTATTATTATTACTATTATTATTATTATTATTATTATTATTAGCACCGCGTCTTACTACCCGTTCGG
>CABFVX010008926.1:10693-21038 GCA_902151425.1 Timema shepardi | reverse complement strand
CCCAGATTGATCCCCAACACCTTTCTAGATCAAAATAAATTAGGCACCAGAGGGTTATTTAGTGTGTTAGATGATTTAAATGCGCAATGATCCGCTCCGGTGGCCACGTGGTCTAACGCGCTACTCATTGTGTTAAACTAGACTGCAGAAGACCGGGGGAGATGGGGTGTATAGTTTACTAAAGGGTCTTCGACTCTTCTTCCATGCAAAAGCGGGTGCACTTCATTTCAATTAAACCTACTTAATCCCTAAACCATTAGTGTAATCAGTACATAGGCGAATCACCTGAACGGGTAGTAAGACGCGGTGCTAGAAATTAAAGTACATTCACTTCAATAAAAATCTTCCTTCTTTCATTAACTACATTCGTATACATCTTATACATGTCGATATCAAACATATTCATGTGAGCGACACAGCCGCGCGATATGTCCTATTTGGGATGTAATGTTGCTCGAGTATGTTATAAGGCGACACAAATAACTGAAAACATATCTCCATCTTGCAGTAATTGTGTGCGCTTGAAGCAATACTACCCACAAAAATGAAGGCAAGTCAAGCCAATCTGTTGAATAAGGTCAAACCACACACGTGTGAAACGAGTGAACTCTTGCGAGTAAACTACAAGATATATCCAAATACCGTATTGAATGGTACCTTCCCTGAGCACCCACGGTCCGGGACCCCAAGACATGAAACACGTGACGACCGTGCACACCTCACGGTTCATAAGGTGGAGTGAATTGCCGACCAACCCATGTGGATTGTTGCAAGGTAAGCTACCAGTAATGGGCTCCATAGAATGACATCAGTGCCGACCAACACATGTGGATGGTTGCAAGGTAAGCTACCAGTAATGGGCTCCATAGAATGACAACAGTGCCGACCAACCCATGTGGATTGTTGCAAGGTAAGCTACCAGTAATGGGCTCCATAGAATGACAACATCAGTGCCGACCAACACATGTTGCAAGGTGAGCTACCAGTAATGGGCTCCATAGAATGACAACATCAGTGCCGACCAACACATGTTGCAAGGTGAGCTACCAGTAATGGGCTCCATAGAATGACAACATCAGTGCCGACCAACACATGTTGCAAGGTGAGCTACCAGTAATGGGCTCCATAGAATGACAACATCAGTGCCGACCAACACATGTTGCAAGGTGAGCTACCAGTAATGGGCTCCATAGAATGACAACATAAGCATGCTCCAAACAGTTTGCTGTTCATTCTGTAACCCCCAAACGTGCCTGCGGGCAAACTAAAGCAATACAATACTTTGCCAGCCGCCATACTGGTTTGCTTGTACATAGTACAGTCGCCAATATGAAACACGAGACTCAAGTATCACGTGACAGTAACAAATGTACTGCTTCAATTGTCTATACATGAGATAGAGCTAGCTCTAGATAAGTATAGGGTGGGGTACTTTTGTTAAGCAAGAAAATTATCTTTCGAGTTCCTAATATCATAGAATTAGATATATAATTTTTATTGAATCAGGATAGAACATTTTATTCCTAATTTCGAACTCAAATTAGTAAAAATTTACAATTTTAGGTAGAACTTAATAAAAGGAAAAAAGAAACTTTGTTTTGTCTGGGATAATTAGTATTGCGTGCAAAACGAATTACTACTAAATCAAGGTTTAGCAACATTGAACATTGCTCTTTATACCCGTCGTTTTAAATTTTTAAGAGAGATCCTTCGAATTCGTTAAATACTTATTACAGATTCAAGGCTCCGAAAAATTAGCAGTCGAGACTTTTCCCAACTTTTAATCAACTTTTATTATTATTATTATTATTATTATTATTATTATTATTATTATTATTATTATTAGCACCGCGTCTTACTACCCGTTCGGGTTATACGCACTTACGCTAATGTGTAATGGTAGGGTGATTGTGAGATGAAATGGAGGACCTACAGTTTAACGTGGAATCCGAACCACGGTGGAGACCTGGCATTCCTCACATTCACAAGATGTCTTGTCAGAGGTGAAGGAAGGGTTTGGTAATCAGATAAATCTGTGCCGGGACCGGGGATTGAACCCCGGCCGCCAGCATAGAAGTCTGACACCTTACCCCTAGACCGCCAGGTCACCCAACCTTTAATAATATATTTTAAAGTTATTATGATGATTTCAAGTCTCTTAGCCCATTTTGGGACAAACCTTATTATGATGATTTCAAGTCTCTTAGCCCATTTTGGGACAAACCTAACAATTTAAAACTCTAAACCATTTCATTTACCACTTAGTTAAATGTAATTCAAATTATAGCAAAACATATTAATTATTCAGCCAAGATATTTGTAAAACAACCGTGGAATTAATATGAACCAAATCAGAATTTAAGAAAAATAAAACCATACCACTCATATGCGTCAAGTAAATGATTTGGGTGATTGTACTGTTTGGTAGCCATTTTGTGATTTAATTTCTCAGCTAAAGAAGCAGCATTGCTGGTTGTTGTTTTTTTAAATCATTCATGCCAATACAGTTTATCCAACAGATTACATAAAATTATGATTCCAAATCAAGACTTGCAAATTTATACTCGCGATTTTTCTACGAGTATTTTAAATTTCGAATCTCTTAAATATTAAATGGTTCGAGCGTTCTATCCCTTAAGAAATATGTATACATCTATTATATAATTAGCACCGCGTCTTACTACCCGTTCGTGACCTGGCGGTCTAGGAGTAAGGTGTCAAGACTTCTATGCTGGCGGCCGGGGTTCAATCCTCGGTCCCGACACAGATTTATCTGATTACCAAACCCTTCCTTCACCTCTGACAAGACATCTTGTGAATGTGAGGAATGCCAGGTCTCCACCGTGGTTCGGATTCCACGTTAAACTGTAGGTCCTCCATTTCATCTCACAATCACCCTACCATTACACATTAGCGTAAGTGCGTATAACCCGAACGGGTAGTAAGACGCGGTGCTAATAATAATAATAATAATAATAATAACCGTTCGGGTTGTCCGCTTATGTACTAATTACTCTAGTGGTTTTAGGAATAAGGAAGGTTATATTTAGAAAATGTACCTGCATTTGCGTTGAGAGAATGGATAACTTATACACAACTTTTTTTGTTTTACTGTTGGCACAACGAAATATCTTTTAAAAAAACGCATTTAAGGGGGAAAAAGTTTCATACAATAGTTGCTTAGTTTTGAGACGCTAACAAAATGACATTATTTATTTATTGGACGTCTTAATGGTCATCTCAAGGTTGTGTTTATTTACACTCTACAGATTCTAGTAGGCAATACAAGGAAATAAAAAAACAGCTCCGGAAATATAATACCTATTACTTTACTTCATTAAATATAATCAAAAATAGGAGACTTTGAGTAAAAAAGTGTGTCAAGACAAAAGGTGCTTGTTATTTTTCGTAGTGTACGATTCTGAAATAAAAAAAGTACAGGGTTTAATTTGAAAAACAATAGATGACCTTGAAGACGCCCATTATTAAATTTTAAAAACATGTAATTTTGTCAACGTCTCAAACTAAGCAATTTTGCATGACACTTTTTTCCCCCAGATGTTTTTAAAGATATCCCGCTGTGCCAGTTTAAAAAGAACACTCAATATATATATATTTATATATACAATAAATGATTTATTAATTTCATGCAGCATCCGCCTCGGTGGCGTAGTTGGCTAACGCGCTTGTCGTGTTGAGCTCTACTGCCGAGGACGGGGAGATCGAGGTTCGAATCTCGGTCTGAATCTCGGTCGGGTGAACTGGGGGTGGTTTTTCCTAAATGGTTTTCCACTCTCCCTCCACGTAAATGCGGGTTCACTTCCTCTTATTCAACCTTCCCAATTCCTAATCCATTTAGAGTAATTAGTACTTGAAGCGTATAGCCCGAACGGGTAGTAATACGCGGTGCTAAATATTATTATTATTAATTTCGTGCTTTGTGTATGAACTAAGTATCGCGGCTGTGGTCGGTCACGGGTGTGCCATATTCCACAGTTTCGTTGGCTGTCACATTTGGTGAACGCTACTGTAGTCAGGGAAACTTCTATTTTAATTTTACATTTTAAATTTCTATTTTCTCCGACACGGATCTTGATGGACCAGAATAACATGACAAAGCGCGGAGTGAATGTTTTCAATTAACTCCGTTTGATGAAACATTTCATGGCCGAGACGAGTCTTCTAACCATAGCTCGCGTGATGATCACAGAAAGAAATTACAAGTACAATCGACACAGAACGCGAACCAAAGTCAGATTAAGACACGTTGGCTCTAGGACTTACTATCAAGATCACGATATTCTGGATTGGATTAAAAGGAGGTCAAGGTTCAACTTTTCCTACCGCCTTAAGCCTGATCGACACTACCGACATGTTTGTGCATGGTCACAGATAAAGCTTGATACACACTACCGACATGTTTGTGCAGGTCACAGATAAAGCTTGATACACACTACCGACATGTTTGTGAAGGTCACAGATAAAGCTTGATCCACATGTACCGACATGTTTGTGAAGGTCACAGATAAAGCTTGATCCACACATTCGTCGAATCTGCGCAGTAATTCACGCACTTTAAGTTGACCCATGATGCAGTGCAAAGCTTTAAAACAGCTTACTATCAACATATTTTATTCTCTAGTGGATGAAAATATATTTTGGATAATCCTCCCGATGGTTGTTTACTAATTATAGCGCTGTGTCGGGGCTCAATCCAATACATCGATACAAGCTTTACATTGACTGGCTATTACAAATCTCCTCACAGCGGACAACGAAGCTGTCTGCTCGCTTTTAGCTCTACAGCGCATGCGCACTGATTTGAGATGGCTGGTTCTGAGATTTGATTGGTTCTCCTGTGCCGAACATCTCGAGCAGAGCGGACAAAGTAGTTGGACTAGCAGAACAGCTCGCACCGATTAAGCGGAAATCTATAAAATAACGTTTTGTTTATACTTTTATTTCTTACTTTTATGAAGGAAATATACTTTAAAATTGTACCTTAATTTTTATTTTAATATAATAGCTGTAGAACACATGAGCACGATTATTTCAAAAATGGATTATAACAAAGAACTTCTTCAATATTAATTTTGTGGTTTCGAAGGTAGGCCTAAGTCAGCCAGAGTTTTGAGGATTACTTTTCCTATTAAATTATTATTATTATTATTAGCACCACGTCTTACTACCCGTTCGGGTTATACGCACTTACACTAATGTGTAATGGTAGGGTGATTNACTACCCGTTCGGGTTATACGCACTTACGCTAATGTGTAATGGTAGGGTGATTGTGAGATGAAATGGAGGACCTACAGTTTAACGTGGGATCCGAACTACGGTGGAGGCCTGGCATTCCCCACATTCACAAGATGTCTTGTCAGAGGTGAAGGAAGGGTTTGGTAATTTTTCTATTAAAACTGTTACAGATGGAAATTAGTGAGTAGTCCCAAAACTAGCAATGTGCTGCCTTCCTGGTCGGGTAGCCCTGATACGAATCAAAACCTTTCGATACTTCTCCAGGACTCACGACATAGGCGGTGCTCTATTAACGCTTGGGATATTTCAAGGAAATTGGTTCCATTACGGTTCATTTGCCTTCAAAAAATTACAAAGTATAAGAGATTTTTAAGACAAAAAAAAATCTAGTAGAACATTTTCTCCACGATGGCAAAAAAGTGTCTCTGAACTAAAAGTTTCTGGTCGCGCCAACAATTCCCGGATACGAGTTGTGTAGTGGAGCATGACGGGAGCCTTCACACGACATGGGCCAGGCTGGTGACAATATATTGCTTTCAATTCCTTGCGTCTCAACTACTGCACTGCTGTTTACATACAGTGGGCCTTTTACGAACTACAAGCCCTTTCTGCGACACAAAGTGATCCATTTCTGGTCAGATATAGTGTCCACAATGAGCTATATCTCCTGGTATGAGCTTAGAGCAAGTTGTTACTTCCAAAGATAGGTCTCAGTCTGGTAAGATAGTATCCACAATGAACTATATCTCCTGGTATGAGCTAGAGCAAGTTGTTACTTCCAAATATAGGTCTCAGTCTGGTAAGATAGTATCCACAATGAACTATATCTCCTGGTATGAGCTAGAGTAAGTTATTACCTCCAAAGATAGGTCTCAGTCTAGTAAGATAGTATCCACAATGAACTATATCTCCTGGTATGAGCTAGAGCAAGTTGTTACTTCCAAAGATAGGTCTCAGTCTGGTAAGATAGTATCCACAATGAGCTATATCTCCTGGTATGAGCTAGAGCAAGTTGTTACTTCCAAATATAGGTCTCAGTCTAGTAAGATAGTGTCCACAATGAGCTATATCTCCTGGTATGAGCTAGAGCAAGTTGTTACTTCCAAATATAGGTCTCAGTCTTGTTTCACGAATGTCCCTCACTAATATGAGTGGTTTGAACAATACTAGTAAGAACATTATACAGTCAGTCCTTGCGATGAATGGAGCGAAGGAGTCTTGTTGGTTCAGTTGATGGTTTGGCAGACAGACTGATGGGCAATAGTACCTTCCGACTCGGTGAGGAAAGCAACGAAATACTACCTCAACCCTTAACCGTCGAGGATCCAACCAACCTTCGGGTCCAGTACTAGACATATATACATTCATGTTATAGGTGTTGATAATACTACATAATGAGCTGCATATAACAATGACCTTATGTACGAATACGCGAAAGTAGATCAAGTACAGTTTCTGTCAGATATGGATGGCACTTCCAATAAAAATGGGAATGTGCTTATTCTTCAAATTTACATCCTGAGGTTGGAACTACATACAGAGGCAGAAACCCAGGTCACCATTTGTAACTAGACTTGCTTTAGAAGTATGTTGTGCTAGTCCAACCACATGGTTCATTTTCACATCTTAAAATAAAATATTATTATGAACCCAACATCTGTCATTTAAAGTCTATTATGGAGGTTCCTGACAATGTCGATGTTCGAGGGAACATTTTGGGGGCTGTGTGAAATTTAGATGTTGCTCTAGAAATCAACCATAACTTTCGCTTTCCCTTGCAAGTCTCGTAGACCGTCTAAGATTGTGTTCGCGTGAACAAAAGGAGAAGACTACGTTTCGTTTGTTTCCTCTGCAGTTTGTGGTTTGTCGAGGGTTGAGCCGCTAATTGATATCCAAACACGGCTTGTTGTTGTCTCATTAGCACTCGTAGTTTCTCCTGACAGTCACAACGGAGGTGGAACTATCCCCGGGATGGCCAAGTTCAACACTCGCTAGCGTCATTGTGTGTTGAGGTTCACCAATTATTATACCACTAGCTTGTAGGTGCTGAGTGTCTTGTGTAGGTGCTGAGTGTCTTGTGTAGGTGCTGAGTGTCCTGTGTAGGTGCCCACTATCTTGTGAAGGTACCCACTATCTTGTGAAGGTGCCCACTATCCTGTGAAGGTACCCACTCTCTTGTGAAGGTACCCACTCTCTTGTGAAGGTGCCCACTATCCTGTGAAGGTACCCACTCTCTTGTGAAGGTACCCATTCTCTTGTGAAGGTGCCCACTATCCTGTGAAGGTAACCACTCTCTTGTGTAGGTGCCCACTCTCTTGTGAAGGTGCCCACTCTCTTGTGTAGGTGCTGAGTGTCCTGTGTAGGTGCTGAGTGTCTTGTGTAGGTGCTGAGTGTCCTGTGTAGGTGCTGAGTGACCTGTGTAGGTGCTGAGTGTCTTGTGTAGGTGCTGAGTGTCCTGTGTAGGTGCTGAGTGTTCTTGTGTAGGTGCTGAGTGTCCTGTGTAGGTGCTGAGTGTCCTGTGTAGGTGCTGAGTGTCCTGTGTAGGTGCTGAGTGTCTTGTGGAGGTGCTGAGTGTCCTGTGTAGGTGCTGAGTGTCCTGTGTAGGTGCTGAGTGTCTTGTGTAGGTGCCCACTACCTTGTGAAGGTACCCACTATTTTGTGAAGGTGCCCACTATCCTGTGAAGGTACCCACTCTCTTGTGTAGGTACCCACTCTCTTGTGTAGGTACCCACTCTCTTGTGTAGGTACCCACTCTCTTGTGAAGGTGCCCACTATCCTGTTGAAGGTACCCACTCTCTTGTGAAGGTACCCACTCTCTTGTGTAGGTACCCACTCTCTTGTGAAGGTACCCACTCTCTTGTGAAGGTACCCACTCTCTTGTGAAGGTACCCACTCTCTTGTGAAGGTGCCCACTATCCTGTGAAGGTACCCACTATCTTGTGAAGGTACCCACTATCTTGTGAAGGTACCCATTATCCTGTGAAGGTACCCGCTCTTGTGAAGGTACCCACTCTCTTGTGAAGGTGCCCACTATCCTGTGAAGGTACCCACTCTCTTGTGTAGGTACCCACTCTCTTGTTTCTTGTGAAGGTACACACTCTCTTGTGAAGGTACCCACTCTCTTGTGAAGGTGCCCACTATCCTGTGAAGGTACCCACTCTCTTGGGTAGGTACCCACTCTCTTGTGAGGGTGCCCACTCTCTTGTGAAGGTGCCCACTATCCTGTGAAGGTACCCACTCTCTTGGGTAGGTACCCACTCTCTTGTGTAGGTACCCACTCTCTTGTGAGGGTGCCCACTCTCTTGTGAAGGTGCCCACTATCTTGTGAAGGTACCCACTCTCTTGTGTAGGTACCCATTCTCTTGTGAAGGTGCCCACTCTCTTGTGTAGGTGCCCACTCTCTTGTGAAGGTGCCCACTATCTTGTGAAGGTGCCCACTATCTTGTGTAGGTACCCACTATCTTGTGTAGGTGCCCACTCTCTTGTGAAGGTACCCACTCTCTTGTGAAGGTACCCACTTTCTTGTGTAGGTACCCACTCTCTTGTGAAGGTACCCACTCTCTTGTGAAGGTACCCACTCTCTTGTGTAGGTACCCACTCTCTTGTGAAGGTACCCACTCTCTTGTGAAGGTGCCCACTATCCTGTGAAGGTACCCACTCTCTTGTGTAGGTACCCACTCTCTTGTGAAGGTACCCACTCTCTTGTGTAGGTGCTCGTGTGACCATTATTTCCACAACAAATGTCCGCCATATCTGTAATGTGTTCCTCTGTGAACAAACTGTATCTTCCACACGTGCCCAGGACACTTTCAAACCAATGACCTCCTGAATAAACTAACGGACGGCAGCTTTCTGATCGACCAACCAGAGCGGGATAAAATCGGAGGCCCCAGCCAATGAAATAAACATTCAATGAGATTTTGTTATTGCAACAACAAAATATATAATATTTTCATTTGCATTTCTAGATATGTGTGTTTGTGGATCCGATTGAGGAGAGTTAAATGAGTTACAAATTTAGTCCCACAAGTAGTTTCAGAAGAATCCCAGTTAGACCCGATATCTGCCGAGATCCCCCAAAGAGCCCGTCGTGACATCTCGCACGAACACGTCAGTTCCGGAGCAGCTGAGTCACGTGACAGCACAGAGCTAATCCGACATGGACACCGCCGAGCCTCGAATTCGTCGCGCACATCGGCTAACGATTGGGATACCGAGGATTAATTCACTCCACGAACATATTTGTAATCCGAAGAGTAACAAGATCGAGACCGAATAAAAAGCCGGGTCATATGTTTCCAGAGATCCGGATGTGTAGAGTTCCTTGTCGCAGATATCTAGTAACACGCATCAGGTCTATCCCGCGTCTTTTCACGGGAACAATTTCTACCGCGCGGTTTGCCGACAAAGAGTGAATCACCAACAACAACAAGATGAGAAGCTCCAGCACAGCTCGGCCATTGGCTTGTTACAGTGTTCACTGAAGGATGTTTGGTTCCCCCACTAAACAGTTTGGGCGATTGACTGAGGGTGCGACTCACTTGCTATTTGATAAATTAAGGCATCATCGAATGTCCATCTCATCATCTGATGAGATACCGACTACCATACACCCAGAAATGTCAAGTGATACCAACATGAGAGCAGCTTCCAGCCACCTCGACCTATCCTCCATCGTCAGCGATGTCTTCAGAAGGGCAATGCGGGGTTGTTCTGGAATGCAAGGCAGTTCTAGGCCTGTAGATAGACTGCTCGCTCGCTCTTGTGTCGGTCCCTCGCAATTAGCAAGTGACGGAGCCGAGTAATGAGTGAGAGGTAAGAACCATGACTGACAGACAGACAGACAGACAGACGGGGTAACAAAGCTAAGCGAGTCAAGGACGGGACATCACATTCTACTCTTATATTATTATTATTATTAGCACCGCGTCTTACTACCCGTTCGGGTTATACGCACTTACGCTAATGTGTAATGGTAGGGTGATTGTGAGATGAAATGGAGGACCTACAGTTTAACGTGGGATCCGAACCACGGTGGAGGCCTGGCATTCCTCACATTCACAAGATGTCTTGTCAGAGGTGAAGGAA
>CABFVX010008925.1:0-21044 GCA_902151425.1 Timema shepardi | reverse complement strand
GGAGTATGGGACTGAACAACATTAAGACTTGGATTCTCATTTATCATTGCTTTTCGCTCTAAAACTTTTATCATAATATGTTTGCAGCTTAAAAGACACTATTCTCTCAAAGTTTGATTCCATTTAACAACTATCTCCATTATATGGATTGTAAATGTGGGCACTCGTATAAGTTTTCGATGCTGATATTAATTATTTTACCATGTTGTGTATGTGTTTATTTTTAATGATGGTCACCAATCGACTTACTATATATTGTTATACCATTGATTTATTTTAATCTATCAATTTATTCATTTTTTATCTCACTTATTTCATGCGTGTTGTATATTTTGTTAACGTGTTTTTCATTATTTAAATATAGTCATTATTAGCCTAAGATTAATTTTTATAATTTTTTCTTATTTTTTCTAGTAATTCTTATGTTTATCCAGCCTTTCACCTTTTTATTATAATCTTAAGTGGGTTTCTAAGTCTTAACCATATCTTTACAACTCCTTACTTAATTTAGAATTTAGAATGTTTTCTAAAATGATACAGATATATGCTTGCCAACACATCTCGGAAGTTTTGAGCATGCCCTTTAAAATACATTGAAGAACAAATATATTTTGGTTTGGTTGTGTCTCGTAGAGTAGTTAACTTTTTTTTAGGCTTTATCAAATAATGATCATCTTAGTGTTTTGATTTAAACTGTTAAACATTTTAACAGAAGATAGCTCTTTCGTAACTTTTGGTCATTTTTAAAAATGTTTTATCAGTATTGTTTGTGTTTTCGTGATTGAACACTTACTCTACATCCCACAATTAGGAGCGTCGGGCCATTATGTGTCTGGACTCTGTCGGTGGGCCCGTCCAGCATCTTCTATGATACAATTCTACTTGCCATGAGAAAAGCGAAGTTTATGACTTTCAAATCATGATTTAAAAAACTAAATGTACAGTCCTGAATGAATCACCTTACATTATGTGTGGCGAACATAAATCTACACAGTGAACACCATCACACAAGAACTTTGCAATCAAAGACAGTAATATACAGTGCTGGTGACATAAATTTACAGAACGTTGTAATAAGACAGTGCCACTAACTGAAATCCATAGAGTACACAGAAAATTTTACAAATAAATCGGTTGTTCAACGAAAATTGTATCATTTTACATAATATTTTCATACCGAAGATAAAATCACTTAAATAAATCTTGTGCAACATTAAAGGTGTTATTTATTCAATTATAATATCACAGGATAGTTCCGTATCGTAATAATTGGCGCTCGATCACGAGGCTATAAATACCAATTACCTAACAATACCGAAATACCGTACCGCTTTAATTAGTGCTCGATCACGGGGAAATTATCAGCTGACTAAACGGTATCACTTCAATCGGTGCCCATCGCCGATCCGTAACGTTTTAATTGACGCCCAACGCGGATCGATTAATTCAATAACTTAATACCCTTGCTTGGATATCAGCAGATTTGAATACAATTATTCTTATTTTGGTATAATGTTGGAGTAAACAGCGCAGGCGTAAAACTTATACTCCTTGTATAAAATATTAATGTCACAACAATTTTTTTTTAACCCTCTGAGATAAAACCCGAAATAATTCACTTAGCAATATTCTTTTCTGAGACATCTAAATACAATTAAAATTTCATTCTCCTATCCAACATAGCTAAAAAGCTGTTATTAAAATTTTTATTTATTCATTTAAATGAATGTTTGAATACATATTCAGTTTTATTTGCATGTAAAAAAAATCTTTAAGACGAAATATTCTAATCATATAATTACAAAATTATGTCTTATGTTTTTTTGTTTACATGCCATTTTATTTAACATTTTTAATAATAATACAAAAATACTTGTTTATATTAGCATACATAACTGCACTAAACAATTTTTGTAACTGTACAGTTGGATTTATTTGTAATGAAAAGGTATTGTCTAGTAAATACATTTTTCATAATTTATTACTTCAAGAATCTTTTTTGACTTGAGCTAGACTAATTTTCATTTCGAAAAATAATATAATACCAAAGTAAGTTTCATCCAACGTACTCCTTACATATATCTAAATTGTAAATATAAAATAAATAATGCTCTAGATATTGATACTTATGAAACAACGTTTTAAATAAATAAATTATCTAGCTTATTTTATTTTAATTAATTTTTTTATGTGAACGTGGCATAATCACCTTACCAGGTAGAATGTAAAAATAGCCATCTTCAAATAAAACTCAAGATTTTATAGTCTATCGGTTTTTGGAATTCCCATCATCACTCAAATGTCAATAAGATATTATGGAATAAATATTAAACTATCGTTATCATATTTAAAAAAATAACTATTTAAATTTATGTTATTTCAATACATACAATGTTAACTTATTTTTCTTAAAAGGACGTAGATCTTTATAATTTAAATAAGTTACAGTTATCTTAATATATTTTCATATAAGGTGGCAGACAAATATTGACACTTGGTTTTTAAGTCTCCAGTTCACTTTAATACTCATTCACCTTAAAATAAGTTATAATAGATGATAACCTGATAAACTTATATTATATTACAGCCAAGGCTCGAAACCAGCTACTTCGAGAATGGCCTGGACTCCTCGTATACCGTATAGTAAAATATAACTGGAATGAAGAAAAATAATTGATCTGGCCAATTTCCTACGGCCGCATCTAGATCTAACCGGCCAATGCCCTGACCTTCTGGTGAATTATTATATATATTTCATGCTTTGGCTGATGTCGATGGACAGAGCTATGGGTCACAGGCCATTTCATGAATTGGTTATACTTCATGTTTTATCCGTGACATATACATACAATTACAAACATGATACGACATGTTTAAAAAGGCCAAATATAATAATAATAATAATAATAATAATAATATAACGGCGCTGTATCAATACTCAACGAGCAAGGGGATTTTGGCTCTGCTTCGCTTTTGTTTTCCCTTTAATACAGATGTGAAATTCCTAAAATCATTACAAATGTTTAATTCTTCAATTTACCTACCTAAATCCCGCTATATAATAACGTTTTGGTTGGAAAATAGGAATTTCAGAGGTATATTCCTTAAATAAGTGTATGATTTTATATTTTATATGATAACGACATAGGTGATGAAACCACGAACATACTAAATTGTGTGGATCTAAAATATAACACATTTTATTCTTTATTGACAGTTTTCCAATTGACATGTGCCAACTAACAATTCTTAGTTAAAGAGCTATGCTCATGATTATGTTTATTTTGGGAACTCTTATCTGAATTATCTTCTAACTCATCTCCTCCCCCTGCGCTTATTTCACCTGATGTATTGGTCGGGCTTGTTATATTATCTTTACGAGTTGCTTTGTCAATATCTTTTTGGTTTATTTTCTCTTCGCGACTTCCACTGACTTTAGTTTTGGCAGTTGAATATTCTTTACTGTCATTATTTTCTCCTCCACCACCTGAAGATTCACTCGCTATATCTTCTTCCTCACTCCGAAGACTTTGTTCCTTATCTTGGCGGAATTGTTCCTCCTTACTCTTCACCACCTCCTCATTAATTTCAATCCAGCGTTTTAAGTTGGCTTCACACTGATCCAACAGGGGCTTTGTGGTCGGAATAAGACGATACAGTAGGCTGTAGCACGGGACGCAGATTCCTGTTAGGAATCCAACCTGGGAAAAATGTAACACAATGATTAAGCTTTTTACTTGGCCAAGAAACACAACTAAAATGAAAAACATCATTTATAAAGGTATCACCTTAACTCTCTACTAATACAAAGACTCCAATGTGATAAGCTTGAGCTCAAAGATACACTTCTTGATCTCTTTAATCTTTTCTTTATGTTTTCTTATTATTTTGCTTAAGATAGTTTTAAAACTTATTCTACAGTATACTTTTATAGTTCGTCTGCGTTTTATTACCGATCAGGGCTTTAAGCATAATTTATACTAAGTAATCGAGTACGGACAGTGAAAAGTGAATTTCCAGGAAGTGTAAGCATAGTTTTGTTGAGATACTTGCAAACAATTTATGGAAAACCACACTAGTTTTCCCAGCCCGGATCTAAGCCGTGGCTTCCTATACCCAGAAAACCAAATTAGAAGATACTTTAAGTCTTTGTCAGCGTGCCCATTAGTGTGGGTATATTCTGAAACTTAATTTTAGATTGTATAATATATATGATTTCGCTTTTTATTTAGACCTAAGGTTGTGTATATAATATATATGTGATTTCTGTTTGACTTAAGGTTGTATTTATAATATTTACAATAATCGTTTAGATTCATAAGACATAGTGTGATGAGCTTAAACTAATGATGTTGCCTTATTCTTTACACATTTGTAGTGAAACGTGATAGTATTGGAGTGTGTAGCTGTATAGCAATCAGGGGTAGCCAATCTGAAGCTCTTTGAACATCTAACTTCGGCTTTTTAACTTTTAAGGAAAAGGTGACATCACTTTTAATCAAATCCCTTGAAGTGGATACTTAACAATACAACCGCCCTAGGCCCTAATCCCAGCTTGAGCTGAGGTGTGACTCTTAGGATACTTTTTATAAATAATATCGAAAATGGATTTTCTCTCATAAAAGGTTGCCAACCCTCTGTCTAGATGAGCCCAAACTTTGATCAGACAACCTTCACCAAAGGTCCAAACACTTTAGAACTTGTACACCATAGCTTAAAAAAAACCCTGCGAGTAAACGTTTACTTACACCTATTGAAGCTTTTGATTGCACTCAAACTCAAAGCTTAGTTTTCGACAAGTTTTTAACGTTGTAAGCCCGCACAGCAAATTTAATTGCTGTTGAGAACAGAACATTAAAAATAAACCTTTTGGAACACAAAAGTTCATGGCCACCAGAACGTAAGCTCGCCATTCAACCCTATCCTAAGACCCTTCCATCCAATCCCTAACCTGAAACATAATCGTTTTAAAATCAATTTTTAAATTATAGTTTCATCGACGTCTTGGCCACCTAGGCATATTGTTTCTTCAGATTTCTCTATTAAAATTTTGTGTACATGTCTGTGAGTACCCACACGCACCACATGATCACCTACCTAAGTCTGCGTGTCTTATTACTAGGGATAGAATTTTTATGACCTAAACATTGCTATAAAATGCCCTATTAAAATGCATTTATGGCAAAAAAGCTCTTTAAAACTAAAGAAATTACAAAAAATATCCCCCCCCCCTTTTACTAAAACAAGTCCAATAAGAAAGGAAAAAAACCTTAAAATGTAATCTAACGTTCCGTTTCTGTGCCAAACTGAAAGTTTTTATTTTGTCATCAAAAAATATTCCATATAAAATAAAACAAGAAAAAGACATACAAATTCAACTTACATTTTTTGACAGTTTAATTTGACATGGCAAACTTAGAGTTTTGTTTCAACAGTGCAGGATTGGAATGCACAGCAAAATCCATGTGCAGATTTTGAAAAGAAAATTATTTTATATTATCTGCTAACAAAGCTTTAAAAATAGAGACGCTCCTTTCCACTTCTACTGACACCACAGGAGCATACTTGGAATAAACTACGTCGCTTTGTTCATAGTCTCCTAAAATTTAACAAAGAGAAAAGTTTTTCCCTGATAGCACATCTGAAATTAAGCACAGCTTTCATATATTTTTTTAACTTGTTCAATTTTATTTTGCACAGATTTTCCCACTTTTCTAGTCACAATATCTAGGTAATTCACAACTTTCTTTATCAAATCTATTTGATACACTAATAGAACTGCTGACTTCTTCAATGAAGTAATGGTACTAGGCAGAAATCCAAAATTCGACTCTAGGTAGGAAAACATACCTGCAATTTCAGGACCAGAAAGAAGTTCCTGTACAACTTTAATTAAGGTCACTTCATTCCTGTCAAACGAATAAATTATCTTTTTCACAACTTGGAAGTTCTCACATTTATAGTTGCATGCTTCAATATAAGTCCCCCATCTGGCAGCATCAGTCACGAAGAGCAGGACATTGTCGTATTGGATGCCATCGGGACATATTAAGTTCAAGGACCTATCATTGAGTTTGCTTATTGTTGAAAAATTTATTTTTTCTAAATGTTCACAATTGATGATAAAATGTTCATCAGGACCATCTTATTCCATCGTACCTTCCTTCCACTAAGTTAGCTACATATCGTTCTAGAAAGTTAGTTGTCTCATCCATAGACACCCATATTTTCTTTTATGATACTTTTACTAGCATCTTCTTCATGGTATTTTCATAGCAATGACTGACATAATTTTTTCTTAGTGTGGAGGAGTCCGGTAAAATCTTACCAGTGTGCTTTTCTAAAAAAACACGAAATTTTGGGTTATTAACTTTGATCAAGGTAATATCGACACAAATGAAGGCTTCACACTATTCGTAAAATGCAGACTGTTCTGAAGACTCACTGGCTTGGCCAAGGAGCATTTTATGTAGTTTTTCATCATCCTGGAATCGCGGAAAATCTTGTTTGTGTTTTTTCCTCTTGACATGCTGCTACACAGTAAATCTCTTTTCCACTGCAACTCTCACGTCACAGAGCTTACAATATTGTATTTTTCTATCGGAAGATAATACTTTTTCGCCATATTCAGAAAAGAAAAGGCACTTTCTTTCATTTAGGCATTTTGGATGTTGAAATTCACATTAACACGTGCAGCTTTCGAAAAATGTAGAGAGACAATAAGCCCTCGTTATCTGAAAAACTGGCTTAGTGTAAGGACTGGCCAAGCTTATTATACATTATCATCCCATTCTGACACTAAAATGTAAGGTGGTGCGAGCTCTCATTTGTAGGCGAGGGGTCTGAGTGAGAGACTCAAGAATACACAATCAATCACATACACTACTGTTGGTTTATTTCCCAAAGCAATATGCTCTCATACATTGCCGTCGAATTCATGACACCTTCTGTCATGTCAAATGCTTCGTTCACCCAGCCCTAGTTAACATATCACTTGAGATCCTAACTTCCCTAGGCAGCAGTGCTATCACAATTCTTTAACCATTGTCTTAACAATTGCCTAACCAATGGCTAACCAATGTCCTAATCATGGTAACACTCATGACACGTGAGGCACGCCACGTGTGGATGTAAAGGAAATACCTCACATTTCAGATGCCTGACCCTATAATTATTATCTGACCAGAATAGTTGAACTTAAAATAAATATTAAACATATTGAGAATAAATCACTAAGTTGAGAGCCTCACACTAAGACTAGTTCAGACGAGTTTATTTACAGCCACACTATGCTAGAGGGGAGGGGGAAGAAGATCCATCCTATCGCCAGCTTGAAGGGAGGGACAGAGGAGGAGTGGAAGTAGTCTAACCATCGTTTTGGCACCACCATTTGCTATGACGTGTGCAGAGATGTTCTAGACATGGGAACATGACTCAAAAATAAGAAAAAATGACTTATGACCGAAAAACCTTAAAAATGCGTAAAAACACGGAAAAATAAAAAAATGTCTTAACAAAGCTACTTAAATCAGTGAAGTTTCTTATGAAACACATTTGTAGCCTATATATTTGAACAACATTCTAGGTTTGACAAAAAAAAGTTGCAAAATCATCACAATCCTAGCCCTACTTATTATTATTAATATATTTAGAGATGCACACAAGCCATAAAGGTATTTATTATGTACCTTTTTACATTTCCCTGCTTGTTCTTAGGCCAAAATATGTTTCTAAGCTATCTATTTAAAAAAACTCAATTTATTATCTTTGTACAAAGTGAGAGACCACGATTCGCATCCACAAAGAAAATCGCAAGTGGTTTTTTGGGAAAATAAAAGCAGTAAGAAATTGAGTAAATGGAATAGCAACATTAAGAGGACAAGGTAGAATGAGATTAATTCTGTCCCACCTGCGATGCAGCTTGCTGATCAGGCTGTCTTCGGTCCATCATAGAGTTTGGGATTCTTCCTGAATCTCTTTCAGCGTCTCCCTATGTAAACATAATGATTTCACGTTATGAATAATTTCCACTCTTGGTGCTAGACTAATTTCTCTAACTCCACACATTAGCTTAACCGTAACATCATTGCGGCTTTGACCAAACCAACACCAAACATATCATGTTTAATAAAGAAGACTCCCAAAGTATGTGAGGCTTATTTAAACTAATATTTATGGCCAAACTTACACCAAAAGCTTCCCTTCATTGCTTCTAAAATTCTTTCGAATAAATTTATTTCAGTAGGGCCTAATAGTTAAAATAAATTTTATAAGTGAAGTCGAATGACATTTTCACAATAAGAAAAACATTTTATAGAAACATCTCACAATTAGATCAATTTAATTATGTTTAACTATTGCCTTTAATACTCTAAGAAATAATCTACACTGATGTTGAAAACGTCCAGGATATCCCACGATGAGTTACACTTTTACGTAGGAAGTCTTTTGCGCGTACAGTATTAAAACATCGCCAGACCATTCAGTTTATATATTATAATAAGATGAAAATTGATCGATTGACTCGACAATTGTTTTTATCTCTAAAATATTTTATTTTTATCCAAACTATTCAATGTATTGACTTTTCAATATAGTATTTTGCTAAATAAGTTAAATCATACATTCTAGTTATTATGATGAATATTAATCCACTATTGATAAACAACAGGAAACTGGATGTGGCTAATGCTCTAAATATTGGACATCAGACTTTATCTTACCTCTGCTTTCCTGGCGATGAAGGAATTCATTTATGAGGTGGGGACATCATTAAGGCGAGTTCCATTAACCCCAGATGGAAGGATTATACATGAGAAAGATGATAGTGGAAAGCAGAGGGTACCTACAGTTTATCATGGGTTCCAAACTACGGTGGAGGCCTGACATTCCCCACATTCAAAAAGCGTGAAAACACACATTTTGCCTGAGATGAAGGATTCGGTAATCAAATAAATCTGTGCCAGACCCGGGATTTGAATCCCGGACTCCTAGCACAGAAGTCTAACACCTTACCCCTAGACCTCCAGGTCCCCCCCACCCCCTAACAGGAAATTAATTGGATAAAAGCCTATTTGTTATCTATCACGTGCTATACATGTTGAGTTAAGTCTAGTTTAACAAGGATAATTAGCGAAAATTATTTTAATTTCTGAACCAACTTATTCTCCTTAACATAATCATATAATCTAATTTTAATTTAAAGCCCTCCACTTTCCCCATTTTCACTAATTATACGGTCATCTCATTTAAATATTTAAATGCTGCTTTTACAAATAAGAATATTAAAATATCCGCCCTTGTCTAAACCGTTATAATTTCCTGTAAAAGTTGCTCCTTCTTTTATATATCCCTTTCTGCTGTTGCTACTCCCCCCAATCATGGGCTGCCGTGTCAGGATTGCTTAGTGAGATAGGTAGGCAGCAGCAAATAATTGCGGGGCTATTTTGGTATTGTTTGTTGAACTAGAATAAATACCATACGAGTGCATACATTTGATGTAGGTATTATAACTAATTGAAAGAGTTTAGAAAAATATCCTCGTTTTATTAATGTCCCTACTCAGCAGTTGCGTGCCCTGACCTATCTTCGGTGTTTTAATTCTAATTGGGGTTGAACACCCAACCGCCCGAAGGTGCATGGTTGTTTTCTAACTCAAACTTCTAAGATGGGTCGGGGTGTCCTCCGTACTGAACAGGGACTCAAACTGTAGGATATTATTCCCACAGGTTGCTGTGACTTGGTAGCTGAGTATGAAGAGCACTTCAAAGTATCCCTCTAACAACTTGCTTCCTTCGGCGGCCCTCCTCTCCTATAAAGGTATAAGAACTCACTGTTATATATGAAAAAAAAAGAATAGGTGTTTCCCTGAGTTAATAGTTTTGCCAATTCTCTGTGTTACGATAATCGGTAAAACAATCGGTTTTTAAAAACATGACCTGGTGCGAATACGTGACTTCTGAGTCAGGACCTAGACCTAGGCTTATGTCATCCTTGCACGCTCTAGATTTACTAAGGTTGCAAGCTTTGACACTTAATTCTTTTTATCTCTATCTTCCTTCTATTCTCATTATTGATTTATACAGATTGCTCAGACTAGTTTCCTTATTCTCTTATCGAAAGGTTCCCAACTCAACTATCCCAGCATATTATTAGGTCTGTCATACCATCTGTATTTTTAATTTCCATTCACAATATTTCTACCCCTGCCCAATCTTTCCAAAACATTTATTTCTAATAGACTTGTTACGTTCTTAATATAGTTAACGTTTACGTTTAAATGAATGTTCCAAATCGATTCAACGTACAGTATAACCTGTCTGATAGGCATCAGTTATGTCATTTCCTTGATTTCTCTATACATTCTTAGTAAGTTTCTGATAAAATAGTACCCTCGCCTTAAGCCCTCCTCAAACGATTAATCTTGTTTACCTCCTTCATATTTTTTCCAACCAGACAAATAACATTTTACTTTTGACTACTCTTATAGACTTTTGACAAAACTTGTACTCTTAGCTTTCAGCGTAAATTTTCATTCAATTTCCAGTCATCAAATTATGTTTCTTGTTTATGCCTATACCCTCCTGTTGCACTATTATGCTATTATGTTCCAAAATAATGTATGTGCACTGCGAAACCATGTAGATAAACTATTATATTTGAAGCTATATCGTCTATGAATACGATTTAGCATGAGTTCTAATTACGCTTTTCTGTAGTACGCCTGTCTTGATCACAATATTATTCAAAACATTACCTCAGTAATCTAATATTTCCATCCTGATTTAGAAATAATGTTCATCTCAATTCATTACTGCCTTATCTATAACTGCACTGTTTAACATCTGAAGCAATTTATTTGCCAGTGTTATGCTAAAGAAAAGAAAATCCAACATAATATACTCCATCTAAATGTACACATACAGCGCCCCGCTTAGCTCTTTAACCTGTAATATTAATTTAGTAATTTACCATGTTTAACATGAGTGATATTTTAATAAACCATACTGGTACCCTGGACTCGAGTGGTAGCCCTCAAACACAAGTACTGATATGCTGGTGTCCTAGCCCACGTAACCTCCAAAACGGGCAGAGTAACCCTCTAGACTCGATGGTTAATAGTCAGCCTCGATACCTGGGCACACCACTCTTTATTCTGCCGCTTGGCCTGGTTTCCCTCTTTGGAATGCTCACACTGTTTATGTGGTCAGCGCCTCTATTATCTTTGTTTGCTGGCAAAGCATAACACCTAGCACTACTAGCTTTGTCCTTCACAATCCAAACCACACAATATTATATAAACTCGCCTCATAATTTAGGCCGTGGGGTCACAAATGTATATTTTATTATATAAACAGATTTTTGGCTTAATGTTTACCTTCTCATGTTTGAGACCAGATCACTGTGTATTATTAATAATTATTCCAGTGCTATACATAGCCAAGGTGGCATTAATAACAAGAAGAGACTGCTGTGTGGCCCCCTGGATAAAGGATTGAGAAAGAGATAGTCAAAATGTTTTACTTGGAATGTGGCACTATATGGAGTGGAGACGTGGACCATAAGGAAGGAGGAGGAGAGAAGATTGGAACCGTTTAAGGTTGATTCACACTGATAGGACTGTGCGCAGACTGTGCTGGGACTGTGTCGTGCTGCCAACAATCTCGAACAGGTCATTCCCATAAGAGTTACCTTGTAAGACCGTTTTTGATTCCCACTCATAGGACTGTGCTCAGGCCGTGATGTGACTGTGTCGTCTTGGATCGTTTCAAAAGTGATTTCCCAAGGTCACAGTTCACCACGGTACGAACACAGTCCTATCAGTGTGAATCAAACTTTAAGGTGTGAGCTTGGAGGAGGTTGAGAAATATAAGCATGGTAGAATGATTAAGGAATAAGCAAGTGCTGGAGAGAGTTGGGAGAAAGAGAAGGATATTATAGATTGTCAAAAACAGACAGAGAAACTGGATTGGCTGCGAAGGAGAAGTAAACTGGCGGATTCTATGGAAGAAATGGTGGATAGAGAGAGGGGAAGGGGACATAGATAGTATCAGATAACGGATAACATCAAGGTTGGAAGAAGTTGCAGACGAATTAAAAGTATTGCTGAGGACAGAACCACGTGGAACGCCATGATGCGATGAACTGCCGCTAGGCAGAGAAATAATAATAAGTGTTAAAATAAATCTAACATCTCGATTACATAGGCCAAAGTTGATCAACATAGTGTCCTCAAACCAAATTCCCGGAAGGAGTTACACATCTTAAGTATAGACATAAAGTACACGCAATGACTTGTCAAATGATTTGTCGATTGAAACGGTGAAGAAGGTGACATTTTTTCGATTGAGACTGTGGGAATGATGACTTTTTCACGATAGGATGTGTCGTTTTGTTCATATTCTTTTGCTGATATACGTTAAAATAAACATTATGGCAGCTTAACGCAATTAAAATGAGAGTATCTTTCACCTAAAGAGATGAAAGAAAGCTATTTACACATTTTGAATGAAGACCCATAGTTTAAATCCTCTATGTCTTAATAATTGGGGAGGAGATGATAAAGTCGTGAGTTGTATGGTTTTAGGATAGAGAGAATTGGTTAAATTCATCGAAGTAGTAATCTTAAGAATGAAAAGAAGCTTTACCTCGTTTTTTAAACAAAATTAATGTTAGTATAAAGTAGAAGATTTATTTTAATTTCACCTAAACCAAAAGTAGAGTGGTTATTTTTATATTTATATTTACTAGCATGTCTATTTTTATGATAAAACTATGACATAGTGAATGTGATTTCAAATGATAAATTTTGCATAGTTACCTTCTTATTTAATATCATTTTTTAAAATAGACCATCAGGAATGGTAAGTTTTTTTAACGCCAGTAATAACTTAATGAATTTTAATGGACTTTGCATTTCACCAAGGTTTTTCGATGGCCTCACCTGTTCGTAGAATTCTTCAAATATCACGCGCACAGTCTTCATCTGAAGATCCCATGGCTTAGCACTCGCAGACAGATCACTGCCTGTCATTGTTAATGCTTTCAATAACAGTCTGTACAAAAATACAAATATTTACTTTTATGTGTTTATCAAGTTATATTCATTACTACATTATTAATTATGTTTGTTAGCAAAATTTAAATTTTATTACAGAAACCATAAATAAACCTATGCTCGCAGCCAAATCTTTCAACTGAATATTTAAAAACATAAATTTAAAGAGTATTAGACTCAACCAAAATGAAAGACAACACTGCATTCTTAGTAGCATCAATATTGAAATTATTATAAGGATAGAAAAAAGGATATGCATTCTAAAAGTTACTTTGCACAAATATTATTAGTAGGATTTTGGTAGAAAGAAACTTTTTTTTTAGTTAAACAATAAAAATATTTTACTATATTATTAGCCATACCTGCCTTACTTCTACCTACATGCATACATACATACATACGTATGTGAATACACTCAGTTTACACTGGAAGGTAGCTGTCTTAACTTGACAGAATACACTATGGACCTATCTTATAAGATATACCATAATGAAATAATTCAAGGTAAGCTTGCTACCTGACAGAGTAAGCTAAGGGTACTTAAGATTAAGTTTATCCTGATTTTGGCCAAAGGCCCGATCTAAAAGGCCTTAACTATTTCATAACAGAGCCCTATTTTATATTTAGTATTTTTTAGGATGAAACACCGTCCATAACGGGCTTCATACCAAAATCAGGGCATACATAAATAAATACATACATACCTACACAGATACGTGCATCCGTACATAATACATACATACACATAAACCCATATACATACATATATTTAAATATACTATGAAGTTACGCGACCGCGATGGGCGCCAATTAAGATGATACGGATTTATAATGAGATATTGCCCTGTGATTGAGCAGTATCTATAACGATATAGGTTTTTGCGATGATGAAGACATGAGAATGCCTTACTGCGCACTCGCTCGCGGTTATGTGATCTGAGTATATTAGAAACTTATAATTATGAAATTAAAAACATTTTTGATGTTGCGCTTGTTTTATTTAACTGATTACACTGTCGGTACTGAATATATGATAGTAAATGAACTGGTTAACGGATTTTTTTTTACAATATTATATGTTCCGTGTACTCTGTAATGTTATAGTTTCTGTAGATATGTGTTACTGCTATGGATTCGCCGTTCGGCTGTTTCCCGACTCTGAATATCCACCTTGACAGAAATTCCAAGCTAGGTCATCAGAGAAAGGGTTGATTTTCTCTTTGAGTACCGAGTCACTGTTGTGACTCTTAACCTCATGAATGAAATTTAATACCTGATAAAATGAAACCGATGAAATTACGCTGTAAGAGAAATACAGGAGTATTAGAATATATTACACTTTGAGGTGAAAATTGGTGATCATGAATGTTAGCGATGGGTCTCGGGTATAGGAAGGATTTTATTTTCTTGGGATGTACTATGGATTCATACGCACAAGCGGCTTATATATGACCTACCCCTTGCCTCTTGGACCCCTTGACACCAGTGTTAAAACTAACTAATAGAAAGACTCCTGGCAACAGGTGTTGTGAAGGCTTGCTTTCTATTGGGTAAAGGGAGCAAGTGAGTCACAATATTTTGTTAAATACTACGGAGTTGATCTTTTAAAGAAAATGGTTTAATGGTGCAATAGATTGACATTATTTCTGAAAAGCGCGTGACTCCCCATGGATGAATTATTAAAAGGATATTTTATATATAGTTTATCAAAGAAAAATACACTTCATCCATGACTTTTTTAATATATGAAAGGAGTCCAAAAGAGTATAATTACAATATACATACATATACATATCATATATGCACCAAAAGTCTATTACGATTTTAATTTTTTTATAACTTTAAATATCAATAACATTGTAATTTGAGGAGAACGTTTTTAATACTGAAACATCTAAAAAAATTGCTTGTATAAAGTCTGTATCGATTTATGTGAGAAGTAACTAGTGTGTGGTTAGCATGCCTCAAAAACCACCCTAAAAGTCCTTATGAATATATGTCCTACGGTCAATAGTTCCCAAGATAGGGCTCTTCAAGAATCTGTTTGAATTGTTAATAGCACTACTTGATAAACGGTTGTTGAACCTCTTGTATGATACATATCATTCCTTATAGACAGGTTTTCAACTACTCAAACAGAGGTATCAAGTAGGGCTACTTACAATAAAGACATTTTGCGTTGTTTTGAGGTCTACTATTCACACCTTGTTGCTTCCCATATACACCCTGTATAGTTGTGTATATTTAAAAAACACTTTAGTGTGCTTATCAAGTTTTGTTGAAGTCAATATTTTATCAGTTTGAATGTTAAAAGAAACACACAGTTCAGCATAACACCCGATCTTACATGTCTGTTTCATATTTACATTTTTGTATCCCGGCATCTTATCCTAACCGTTTGGGGCTTATGCATATTCACTAATTACGTTATTGTGCTAGGGGATATGATGGTTGACTTTATAAGAAGTGTATCTACGTTTACTTAGAGGAAGCGTAGAAAACCAATGAGGTAGCCAACTCTTTGTACAACCGAATGGGATATGAAACCTGATATATCTATATATTATCAGAAATCCAGTACATTGCAAGAATAATACCTTAGACCATTCGACCACCGAAGAAAGGTTACCACCTTTTGCTTCGAATGGAAATTCATAAGACGCTAAATATATATATATATAAATATAACATCGCATATTATGCCAATGACTCAACATATGATCCAACAAAATTAATTCATAATTATTCTGTTTAAATGAAACAAAACATTCACACTGAAAGTACCAAAGGGAATGGGAAATATACTTTTGTTCCTCAATCATCATCATCACATGACCAAGACAAGATATGCATGATATTGTATACACTTTTGCTAAGTTTAACATCTCACTTTTCACGTGGGTAAATCTTGGAATCATAATTAATATCTATTATTTATTTGACTATCCTACGTAAGGGTTTCTTACCTGTGCTCGTGGTTACTCCAAGAAAACTGATCTTCTGTTACAAGCTCGTTGAGAGTAGTTTTGTTTAGAAAGAACATGGCAAGATCTGTGGCAAGTATACAATGCTTTATATTGTCTAGGACCTGCTTGTATTCTGAACTAGTTAGCTTACTGAAGATGTTGTGTCCTTTCTGAAATATACAGAGTTAACGTTTACAAATCTCAAAAGTCTGGCAGCCGAGGCCGAGAACACAAAAGTCAATTAATATAATGTTTTTTATTGTTGATATTGATAAACGGTTATGTAAAGGATCAGGAAATGACGGTTACCACAAAAGCACTCTTGTGGAACTCTCAGAATTATTTATCATAGTACCGTCAGCGGCTATTACTATTTTGGCATTTAGATAAAAGATTTTGACAATTTCTCTACTTATTACATTGAAAATTCAATAAAAACTGTTCCAAGCACTATAATTTAAAAAATATGGTCTTTTAGGCCCTTAATTACTTTAAATACAACATCTGGAACCTGAAAGTTCATTTCCACACTTAAAAAAGTACGACACATATTCCTATTTTACCCGCTTCAGTGAATGCGTGGTTTAACACGCTATTCTCGCAGTAGATTAAACTGCCGGTGACGGGGATATCTAGGTCCTAATCTACTATACTGTACTGTGTACTGAGGGTGACTATTACAAAATGGTTTATCACTTTCCCTTAACACAAATGCGGGTAAACTTCCTATAAATATAACCTCCCTAATCCATAAAAACCATTAATTTGATTAGTACAAAAGCGTATAACCCAAATGAAAAGTATGACGTGGTGCTTAAACATATATACTCATATAATAAATCCCTAAATTGAGCTAGTTCTATCCAGCCAAATTTATTATATCCTATCTCTTTCAGGTTCATTCTAATGGTATCCTTCCATTTGCCTTTAGGTCTTTACGATGGTCTCTTCCCATTGAGCTTGCCTCTAAATACTCTGACATAGTTAGAGATTCTCTTATTACCGCTGCATGTCCCGCCCATCGTAATCTACAGTAGCCCCATGGCTTCTTTGGTGCTGACTGACAGCTCTCAACTGACTTTTGACAGTCAACATTTAGGTATATACCTAAATTTTGATTGTCAGAAGTGACATCTGCTAAACACATATTTTTGCAGATCATATGGTTCGGCGTAGGGATACACAATTTGGTTTGGTTACTTTTCAAAGCCGTCATAAGTCAGCTGTGAGCTGTCAGTCAGCACCAAAGAAGCAATGGGGCTTCTGTATGAGACCATAACCCTGACAATGTCATACGATGAGTACAGACTATGCAACTAATCATTATGTAATCTCCACGACCCACTATACTAGTAGCCTCATACCTTTTTTTAGAACAAATATCTTCCTATGCACCTTGTTTTTGAACAGCCTAAATTTGTTTTCGCCATGTAAGATAAGAGCATACGTTTCACACCCATAAATAACAACCAGTAAAATTGTTGTTTTATATTCTGAGTGTTACATTCTTTGTCAGCAGGCGATAGGTAAACAACTTACTGATCAAGTGATAGCGTGCATTTCCCGACTGTCTTCGTTTAATAATTTCCAATCCAATATCGTAATTGCTTGTTAAAATTGCTCCTAAATATTTAAACCCATTAACAATGTAAAATGATATTTTGCTCGAAGTAACTTTAAATTATCCTCCCCAATATGTGTACTTTGTGTAATCATACACTTAGTCTTTTCAGCGTTCACTTATAAACTTATCTCCTTACTAGCCTCTAATAAAATGTCTACATTTCTTGCAACACCTTCCTTACTATTTCCCATCAAAGCAGTAGCTCTATATTTGTTGCAACATGACTCTTATTTTTTTATTACGAAAGTTTGGTAACGATTTCGATTTGTAACAGACTAATTATGAAAATATTCAAATGAGAATCTTAAAGTGTTATGATTATTTAATCTGGCATCTTAGAAACTATTATGTATATTTAATTTTTCTACCTAATGCACTACGATGATAATTCACTATGGGGTAATATGACTTATTTTATAATACCCTTTAATTATTATAGTGTAATCCATTAAAGTAAGACATACCTTATAGGGAAAGCTTAATGTACCTATAAATGTTCAATTGGTCAGTATAGTCATTGTTCAGTTAGTTACCCGCTTCAGCATACTATGTTTTTGATTATATATATATCTAATGACGACTAACTATAAACATACACTTGTTTACATGAGTATGTGTAATCATCACACTGTGTACTTGATTAAGTATTGTGGTTAGTAAAATGTGTAAATGTTGCAGTAAATCTATATTTCGTTTACTCTAAAAGTTAAAGTTATTAACTTGACTCAACCCTACTAAACTGACAATCATAATATGCAATAAATCAATACTTGCAATATATCAGTTCAAATGTTTTTCTGCTTCAGTTTGATAGCCACACACGAGTACATCTATTTTCATTTGATGAATGATGACAATAAGGTTTTTTTTTGTCTGCAGACATTTGGTAAACATTAAAATGTGTGGATCAAACTGCTATAGTATGAAAATAAATCAGTTATGTGGGCCACCTTTTGCATACTCTTGCATTACTATAATAATTTAACAAATGAGTAGGTTAGATGTCGTGATACATTTATGGACATAAACCAGCAGCAATTTATCTCTGGTGATTAGTTTACACTCTAGTTGTTTATTTATTGCAATATGATAGCTGTTTAACTGTGTACCTGTTGCAGGATGGTGACAGTTTGGTTGAAGTGGTGATGCTCCATGGTGGACGTACTATAAATAGCTGCTAGAGGAGATTCGGTCTCTAGCATGAATTTATTGTTTTTCCCTCTGTGGTCAAGGTCATGACATAATGATCCAACATACATTGCCAGAGCCTGCAGATTAACATAGACCATCATTTATATTAGTTTACTACTCAAGTTTATGTATTCGTAATAATCTAGTAGTTATTACCTTGAATCAGAAAAATTGTGAAACATATTTTATATTATTGTACAAACACGAAAGTTAGGCCTATATAGAAATTGCTATTAAGATCAGTAGGGGAAATTGAATTTTTATTTATTTTTCAAAATAGTCACCTTCCAATGGCGATTTTTAACGCCTTTGAAAGAAATACATGTGTTTTAAGCTCAAATCGCATGTTATATTGAGCAGTGGCGTAGTTAAGCATTTTGGCTTCTGGGACAAATATTAAACTGGCTGCCACCTCCGCTACATCTACCCCACCCACCCACACAAAATACAGACACAAAATAAGCTTAGCTATTTCATTAAGTTTCTTTTTATTAAATTATAATTTGCAATTATTATTGTTGTACACAACTCAAAAAACAAATTTTTCAGTCTTAATGGATGCAAAGTTTTTGACGACATTCTGAAATCAAGACTATAGGCTACTTCACTTAATATTCAAAGAATCACCAACTTTGTCTATCTTGAGACATGGTTGATGTTAGCTATGGCTTTTATTTATAACTTGCTTAAGGATCGTTCACACAATGCTATAATGACACTGACAATATAATTAGAATTTTTGAAGCTGTAGCCAATGTTTTGTACGCCTCCAATCCCAATGAGGAAATGTAAGAGAGGAGCTTCTTTGGGGATCACTCTAGTTCTTCACCATTGTGTTCAGCTCGTTTGAGAAAAGCAGTTATGTTCCTGTAGTCATGGTACGAGACGTTTTAAATTTTGTTAGTAAAATTAGGCTATATTATTACATTCTACGTTGGCGCTCAGTAATATACTCAGGACTTAGAAAAAGATCCAGCTCATTTAACTAATATCCGAATAGGTAACATGAATTAGATAGGAATATATAAATACCTATTCGGCACATCTAAAACAATGGGAACATATTTATAGGCCTATACATCAGTAACATGAAAATAATTTAAAATGATTAAAACAAATAAGTTTATATTTACGTTTATTTAAAGTCACCGATTGGTAATGAATAGTGACGTATTCTTTCAGAAGACAAAAAGCAAGCTGATCTTCAATTTATTTTCTATTAGCTTCCAACATGACCACGCTGCGACCCGACGCTACTCTGTTTCCACTAGATGCCACTATGTCGTGGCTATCTTGTTTTAAAAGGGCAATAACATCGGCAGTTGTTTGAGAGAATGATTTTCGTAAACAGTTTAGCACCAGGGGCGTCATTTAAGTTTTTTCTTAGGGGGGAAAGGTGAGGGAACGGCAAGATTTTTTAGGAAACAACTTATAGGTTATTTCGTTTGGTGTGCCCCCTTCCAATTCATCTGAAAGTCTTAAGTGAACTATTTTCCATATATTTCCTGTTTCCATACATAGTTTTTACTTCTTATCCCAGGTATACATCATGCATCTACTCGTTGTTAATATGATATAGGTGCAAAGAAATGAAAACACTTGCAATATATATAAAAATAAAGATATTTTAATTTCAATTAACTAAGAATTGTATTTTTATTTACAGTAGGTAAAAATAATGAATGCAGCAAAAGGGAGCGTCTATGTTTCATTTGAGCAAAGTCATTAACTAGCTCGTCAAGAGAGATTTTCTTAACCTCTTCCCGATCCACAGCGAACATCATCAGAGGCGTATTGACCAATGGAAGTTGTCGGCCGAAGATAGTTCTTAACCCTCTTTAAATCAGAAAAAAAAAATCGTTCGTCAGAGGCAGTGGTGATCGGCAATGCGAGAAAAAATTCTTAACTGATAAATTACTCCTTAATATTGTAATGATAATGATTTGGATTAATCTAAATTATGTAAAATGTCATGGATGAAGGTAATTTTTCTTTAAAGTAATATAGGTAGAGTATCCTTTTAAGATTCATCCATGAAGAAACACGCGTTTCTCAGAATGAGGTGAAAAGGACTTCGCCCCTAAAATATATTTTTTATACCTTCTTTCTTGTTAAAATAGCTACTGCGTCAATTCCTGTTAAAGGGAACAAGTTCATAGTATTTGGCAGAACACGCCATTTCTTTATACCAATAAGAAGCTAGCCC